>BPLQ01002610.1:4194-36576 GCA_021605075.1 Caerostris darwini | reverse complement strand
TTTTTTTTTTTTTTTTTTTTTTTTTTTTTTTTTTTTTTTTTTTTAACAAATTGATCTAGTTTTGGAAAACATATCACTGTATTTTTGATATAATTCAGATAAATTTGGGTCTTGTTAATTTTCATTTATTATTGTGGAATTTTTAAAAGTTGTTTCTGGCCATTATATTATCCACTTTTTTAAAATAAGAGGAGAGCTTTAAATTTGTATAGTTATTTTTTCTTCTCAGCTTTGAAAAAAAATATATACAATTAGTATCTCATAATACATGGTACTATAGTATACTTCTCACTGATCAGAACATCAAGTATTCAAGCTTTCGTGGCAAATTATTGTGATCAACATGCATATGTGTTGCATTGTCCCAGGCTATGAGAAAAATGCTCTGGATGATGATTCAGACGATGAAGAAGAAGTGGTAAGGATAAGCAGTTATCTGCATTATCAAAATGATAAGCTATGAAATATTTGATAGCATGATATTTTCTTTTATGAATTGAAAGTAAATATTTATACATTTTCTTTCAAAATAGAAGCCATCAGTGTATTAGCAAGCAGTATATATATATATTCTGAATTGAAGTATATAAAGGCTTATAGTATAGAACAAGTAACAGGTTTCTATTATGATTAGGACATTAACATGTTATTATGTTCCCATTTTTTGAATTAAATTTATTTTATTTGACAAACTAATTTTTCTTTTATCATTATGTATTGTTTGGGTATATTTCCAGGAAAAAAAATTAGTCTTAGCTTTTTTTACTACTATGTTTTGGCAGCAAGATAAGTTATACATTTTTTAATATAAGCAAATAATTATCTAATCAAAAGCTTATTAATTTTTTTAACTTTTTTATTATATATATAATACAGTTCTAATGATAATGTTTTCTTTTAGCAACTTAAAGATGAAATCACAGAAGTCACTGCCGAAATGGAGCGGCTCGAAGCCCAAGATGAATGGTAATTAGGTTTTTCTTTTCATTTATTCTATATCCAGAAGAAGAAAAAATGTTTGTTTTTAATGTGATTATTCCCAATTAATAGTGTGGGAAATAAAGATCACATCAACGAAGTTTAATTTAACTCTTGTTAAGTAATATTATATTTCTAATACAAAAGCAATGAATTAAAAAAATACAAAATAGTTTAATGAAGACTCTTGATGTTGGATAATAAAAAGTATTACTTGTAGGTGTAACTTTTAGCCAATAGTATCTTCTTAAAAACAGGGATTTAAGTATTTTTATATCTAAGTTAAGTATATTAAAGTCAATACCTGAAACTGCATTAATGAATTAAATATTTTTAGATTTAAGTAAGAATTTTTTTCACTATAACTGGATTCTACTTTCTGTTGTTTCTTATCCCACTTAGTAGATAGCAACATCTACACCAAGTCTAAGAATTCATGTGGTCCCATGGAGTGAGGGAGAGGGAGGCAGCTTCTTTTGTGATGGAGCACCTGTAGGTAGAAATCTGTCTTGGTGCTGACTTTTTGCAGGCTAGGGTTGTCAGACTATGCCCAACACCACTCTAGTCATATTAGACAGGGACCTACTGCTTAAAGTGGATTCGAACCATTACAAACATCCATGTCACCGCGTGACATGAACTGAACACTATTCACTCGGCCATTCAGGCCCCTCCTTTCTTTGATGGTGCTATGAATTGCAGTTAAATGGATAGAAAATGTCATTAACTCTGCACATTAACTGTAAATAAATCTCAAAGCAGTTAGAAATGGTATTTTACTACCTCTGAACTAGTTTCATTAATAGTGCATATCCAGCACATAGTTTTTCCAAAATTAAGAGTTATAGTGTCTATTTTTGTAAAACAGGTTCAGATTCAATCGTATCAATTCAATATTACAATAATTATTTTCCGCCCATTTTGTTTAATTAAAAAAGAATTTAATGCTCATAAACTTGATAAAAAAATGTTTAAGAAATGTTTATTCTGTGGAAAATGATGAAATACATTTGTCATTGTTTAGATACTTCAGAATGTTACCTAGTGAAATTGAATTCAGTTATAATGTAATATAACAAATGCCTCTTATTTATTTTCATATTAATGATTTAAAATTTACCTGTTATATTGGCTTATGATAAAAAAATATAAATGATGTCATCATGGATGATTTATTTTCTTTAAAAAAAATTCATTTAAAATGTTGCATCACAAAAAATTTTGCTGATATTTTAATTATACAAGACGATTATTTTTAAATTTCAATTTGTAAAATAATTATTGTTTTCATACAACAAAAAGAGTTATTTGATATTTACAAATAAGTAAAGTATTATATTTGTGTTATAATAGTTAAAGATTAATCTGATAGCTTATTTAAAAATTTAAGAGTTTTTTAATTGAGTCATTTGGTTTAAAGATATATCTTTTGAAAATGATTTAAATGTTTTATTAAATAAATTATGTTTTTGTTTTTCAGTAAAAGCAATACCAAAGCTAAGCAACTTTCAACGGGAAAGAAAAAATTCAATATGGATCCTAAAAAGGTGAATAATTTTCATATGGTTTACTTTTTATTAGGTAATTCAACAAATGCATATCCTAAAATGTACATGACTTGTGTTTCAGGGTATTGAGTACTTAATAGAACATGGTTTACTAAAGGATACTGCTGAAGATGTAGCTCAATTTCTTTACAAAGGTGAAGGTTTAAATAAAACTGCTATTGGAGATTACCTTGGTGAAAGGTATTGAAAATTTTTAAATCTTCAAATTATTTTTGACATTTTTAGTTTTAGTTAATTATTTTTAATAAATTGTATTAATTTATTATTTAAAAAAAATTGTATTTCAGGAATGATTTTAACATTAAAGTTCTTGATGCATTTGTTGAACTGCATGATTTTACTGACCTGATTCTAGTTCAAGCATTGAGGTAAATATATTTTACATATAAGTACCTGAATTTTAATTAGAAGATTTCTATTTATAAAAAATGGCTCCAATTTTTACATTAAGGCTTATATGTACTTTTATTGTTTAAGGCTATGCTTTATTAATATTTGTGTTTAAATCGTTTTCTGTGAACTAACTAAAATATTAACATGTTAAGAATTCTCTTCTTCCGTAATTTTAAAGCAGTGTTGTGTGTAGATAAAACCTATGGATTTGCTACTAGCAGGGCCTGCAGTAGACAGTTATGAAGACACTGATGCAAGAAGAGTGTAAAAACAGTGACTAATTAAGATAGCTGTATAGCTCTTAAATGCAGTTCTTGACCCAAACCATTTTTAATTATATATCGCCTGTATTTGAAGCTTTCTAAAAGAATCAAACTTCGAAGAAATTTCAATCATTCATAAATCCAAAATTATATCTATTTATACTTCAGGTTATTTCATGAAACTGGAAGTATTAATTTTTCTATGCAAAACTTGTTCTGATGAAAATTTTTTTAAATAGTTGGTAACATATGATTTTATGAAAATTTCTGACTGCAGATCTAACTATTTTTGTATCATAGAATCCATGTGGATATGTATATGTAAAAGCAAATAGAGATACCAATTTCTATTTTGCATAAGGCTTCTGGGGACCTTTCTTCCAGCTCTGACTGCTACATTAATGTTCTAATTATCTTTGTAGAATTATGCAGTTACTGAGGATAAAAGTGAAACATAAATGATAAAAATAAAATTCTTTTAGTACAATATTTAATGTTTTTTCCCTCCTGAAATTCTATTAAATTAGGGGAGAAGGGTGTATAACAATTATTTCTATCCAAACGTATTGGAATTTTTTTTTTCTTTTATTCCTCTTCTATAATCAAATGTAATATATTTTTTTTAAATACAAGTTGATTAAAGGGTGGTGTTTTCAGGCAATTTCTGTGGAGCTTTCGACTTCCTGGTGAAGCACAGAAGATAGACCGTATGATGGAGAAATTTGCCCAGAGATACTGTCAGTTGAATCCTGGTGTCTTCAGCAATACAGGTATGAAGTTCATGACGAATTTTGAAAAATCAACGTTTTCGTTGGATGTTAATAAATAAAATCGCATAAATCTTTGAAATATTGAAAACTTTGTTTTCCAGATACTTGTTATGTTTTGTCTTTTGCAATTATCATGCTGAATACTTCCTTACACAATCCAAGTGTTAAAGAAAAACCAACAGTTGAGACCTTCATTACAATGAATCGAGGTATAAACAACGGTGGAGATCTGCCCAGAGAACTACTAGAGGTAAATTTATATTGCAATTTAAATTCAATTTAAGCTTAAGAATAAATTCATAACTGAGTTTTATTTTTTAAATACAGTTTTTGACTTTCTTAAAAAGTGCATATCTGTAACTGTGGAACTCATTTAATACAATGTTTAAATGGATTGAGAATTATTATTTGCATAGAAGAATTTTTTCAAACTTTTATATTTACTTATATCTATTAGTAAATGTTTTTAACATTAAATGTTTCTGTGCCCTATTTTTATACTTCATTAAAAATCAAGTACTGTTATAAGAGAAAAGAATTTAATTTAGTTTCTCAAAATTTTAGCAATTCTACCGACATTAAAATTTTAGGGGTTTTTTATGTATCATTACATTATATTTATAGTTCTTATAAGTTTTGATTAATTTATTCCAAGTTAATGTACAATTAAAATATTTATTTAATGAAATTGCTGTTTTGCAGGGTTTGTATGATAGTATAAAACAAGAACCATTCAAGATTCCAGAGGATGATGGTAATGATCTCATGCATACTTTCTTCAATCCAGACAGAGAGGGGTGGCTCTGGAAGCAAGGTGAGTCATTACTGAACTGATTTTTAATATACTTTCTGGAAAGGCTTAGAGATTATTTTAAATTATTGTTCTCATTGATTTTTATTCTGTATCTCAATAGAATATGAATTGCTTTATGAATTTAATTTAGAATATGAGTTGCTTTACACTACAAAATGGAAAGAAATGTGTTGATATTTTTCTCAGTTTATATTCGTCTCTTTTTACATAAATTATGATCTGTAAATAGGAATTTATACTTTAAATTTGTATTAATTTATTGTGCTTTGTTATTGTATTGTACTTTAATAAGTGATCATTAAAAAATAAATTCTTGTTAATAAATCATTTTTATAGAATAATTAAGATAAAATGTTTCAAAATTTTAGTAATAAACAAAATAGATTAACAAAATCATTTATTGATTTTTAATTTTTCTCGTTAAATAAGAAAGCTCATCAAAATATAATGTATTTGTCCTGTTTTGTAATATGAATTTATTGATTGCTTTTTATGGTAAAAAATATAGTAATATTTAGATTTTTTTTTTACTCTTCTGCACTTAATGCTTCTTTTTATGCAGCAGCTTAGTTATTTAAATAGTTTCTGGCACATTTTATTTATTTATAGGGTAGACACAATTTTTGTTAATCTTTTGCTATAATTGAAGATTAGCATAATTTTTAGTCTAGTATTTCCTTTAGTACATACTTTAATGTTTTCTATAAATTCGTCTTCATATCAGTTAAATAACATTATACTTTTAATTTAAAAGTAGCTGCTCAATTCATATTAAAGGTTTATGATAAACAAAATCTGTCTTTTTTTAAATCAATGAAAACTAATTTTTTTAAATGCTTTCTATATTGAAGTTAATATTTTACTATTAAATCTGTTACATAAAGACATAATATTAAATCTGTTACATAATATTTTACTATTAAATCTGTTACATAATAAAAATCAATTCAATTTCATGATGTTTTTCAGTCATTTTCTCATTATGAAATATTAAATTTTTTTCATTAGTAAGATATTTCAAATTTACTAATTCAATATGAGCCATGATTGTATTTATTATAATCATGCATATTTTTAAAAGTAATTACAAAAATATTATTCTTTAAAATAAAATTTTGTAGTTGTGTTGTTGCTCATTAAATTATGAATTTTAAATGTAACTTTGTATAAATATTTTTATGTTTATATTAACAAAATTTGCATACATATAGTAGAATAAAAACAAATATTTGTGCATATTTTTAATGTTATTCATTAGTTCTATAATTTGTGTATTTCTGAAACTTTTCTTGTATTTTGAGCAGTAAAGGGAATTTTTACAAAATTAAATAATTATTTCTTAATTTTTTTTTTTTAATTTGAGCCTTTAAGCACTATATATTCCTTATAAGGTTTTGAATTTGGCCAATTTTTTTAAAATTCCTTATCACTGCTCTTGTGATATTTGTCCTGTGTATTTCTGTCCATTATTTGAATACTTGGTGCTTTCTTCATGCAAACGCAGGGAGTTCAAAGATCAGTAAGTGAATTACTAACATTAAAGCTATTGATGGCTGGCTGCTTCTGCCTTGAACCTGCTTCTTTTGCTTTTAGTTTCTGCTTTCCTAATTTGCGTCCCCTTCCCCCTTTAAAATGTCCCCTCAGCACTTGGTTACGCATGATTTAAAAGCATACCTGGAATAAAAAGGAAATCCCAATTTTTGGTTTGTGTGGCTTTCAAATGTTTGACATTTCTTTAGTAATATGTGTTAGTACAAATCATTATGGAAACAATTGAAATATTGACAGTTGATTAAAATGTTTGTGTTTAATGTTGTTTCTTGCTAGCATGCAATTTTTAATACACAGCATGTTTGTTGTCAACATTTGCTTTAAATGTAAAGTTTTATTTATTTTTTCCTTTAATATATAAGCTCAAAAAATAATAGAAATTTTTTTTTGTAATCACTTGTGTAAAAAATGTAAAAAACTAACTCTGAACAGAACTCCTTTACCAAGTTTAAATAACTTTATTTAAAAATCAACTTTTTTTTTTTAATTTTGACATTTTTTTAAACAAACTTGAAAGTGATTTAAATTCTTAATTATACTTAAACCTCTTTTAATGGAAATTTTTTAATGCAGTTTTTATTCACATTACCCGACTTATCATAAAAATTTCTGAGTAAATTTTCATCCAGTTCCATACACATATAATTTTTAAGAATGTATTATCTATCACATAAAAAGGGGTTTAAGTATATAACATAATAATTATAATAGAATGTAAATGACCAGACAGCTTATAAAAGGCTTTTGTGTTTATAGACCGCCCATACCTTTTCAAAATATTTTTAAATTCATTTTGTGTTTTTATTAATTATGTATGTGTTTTTTGCTTGCTTTAGTAAATCGACAATAAGTAATGAAAATTTTAATTTTGTCTTTCTATGTATTTTATTTTTCATAAAATATACCAAATATTTTCTATTTTATTTCATTGTTGCTGCTATTTATTTCAATAATTTTGATGTATATTTAAATAAAACATTGCATTTTAAACTTAATCTATACAAAAAATATTCTTTATTAAAATATTTTTAATTTCCTAAATGGTAATCTAAATTTTTATATTTTATTTAAAAAAATATTGAGGTGTTTTTAGTTCTATTTTTAATTATATTATTAAGCATTTGCAAGTCAATTTTCTTATACAATTATAGCATATTAAATAGAAAGCTTTCTTAAAATCTTGTATAATTCAACTATGCAAAGTTAGATAATTGTAGATAAAAATTCATTCGTTTAATTATTTTAAAACTAAATCACTCATATTTTCATTCTTTTTTTATTGTTTATATATATTTCAATAATATTTACATATGCTATTTTTTTTATTATTATTTTCATAGTTATATATCACAAATATTTTTTTTTTCAAAGTATATAATAATTTAAAAATATTTTTAGGTGGTAGGTACAAAAGTTGGAAACGAAGATGGTTCATTCTGAATGATAAATGTCTTTATTACTTTGAATATACAACAGTAAGTTTCATTCTAATCTTTAAATATGTGGAGTCTTTCTATTTTTTTAGGAAATAAATTTTTAATTTATATACAATATTTACATATTCATATTTGCTATATAATGAAAAGTAAAGCATCTGTTTCAAATAATTAAATAAAAATTTTGTTTAGTCTTTTGAGAATGAAAACCTGATATTTTACTGTAAATAATTTTTTACTAATTTTTTTAGTTGCGTATTATATATTTTTAAGATATGATTTTTTCTTCAATTCTCTTTGTCATTAATCATTTGTCAATTGTCTCTCTTCAATCATTAAATTAATTTTGAAAACTACACATAAAAAATTTTTTTAAGAACATTTATCTTTTTAATAATTATTACATTTTAACTGGCTTCAAAATTTTGAGGTTTTTTTTTTTTTTTCCCCCTATTTGTTTTATCATAGAATCTCTAACACCTATGTATTTTTCTTGCTAAAGCATTCAAGAAAATTAAAGTTAACGTTTAAAATTTTGCATTTTGGATAGTTTTTACTAAAAATTATTTAATCACTTTAATATTTAAAATATCATTATTCTGCAGTATTTTTTTATTTTTAGATTTACAATAAATTACTTTTAAAACTCAATAAATTAAAAAAATTATGATGTGTGATTTATAATCCATTCACAACTTTCTCATTATAGGACAAAGAACCCCGTGGCATTATTCCGTTGGAGAATGTGCAAGTACGAGACGTACAAGACCGCAACAAGCCCAATTGCTTCGAGCTTTTCTCAGTGGGTTCCGATGTGATCAAGGCCTGCAAGACAGACTCTGAAGGCAAAGTGGTTGAGGGAAAGCACACAGTCTACAGAATGTCTGCTGCTACACCTGAGGAAAAGGATGAGTGGATGAAGAGCATTAGGTGTGTATCTTTCTGTAATTTTTTAATACTATGCTAAATGCAATATGAATTTTTAAAATTTACGTTAGTATTGTAAATTAACATGAAGACAAAAAAATTTTAAATATAAAGTTAACAATTTTATCCATATCCATTTAAAAAATATAAATATAAAATACATAATCAAAGTTTATTAAGCAATTTGTCTCTGTTCATAAGGTCCATCATACTATAAAGCAGACAATATGTGGTAATGCTAATAAATAGAGATGCATTATCAGATAGTAATAATCTGAATTAGGCTGCAGTCTCACTTCACCAATCATCGATAATATTCACAAGATGTGTGAATATATCTTTTTTGAATTATATAAATTTATAGTTTGTATATAATACATCTAATATTTCTTTTCTTTCCTAGAATGCTTGTTATTATCACATACGTTAGAATTTGCCATCCAAAATATTTCTCTCCTAAAGAACCAAATTGTTAGTTTTCTATTATCAAATAATTTCACAACACAACAATAAAAATGCAATTCCGTCCTTTTTTGTAACTTGAAAAATTCATTATTTTGTCATTTTTCTGAACTTTGAATAAGTTTCTTAGTTTTAAACTGTTAAGTTAACTAAATGGTTATCCTTGTTAATAAAATCTTTATGATAATAACTAGTCAGTGATATATAGGCAGATCACCATGAATGCTTCACAGATTATTTGCCATAGCACCCTAATAAGAGCCAACCGTTTTCAGTAGGGATAATTTTGCTCTTAGAGCATTTTTTGGAATTTGATTTATATTTGTTAGGATAATTGTCTCACATTTAGATTACATGAACTATATGAAGCTGGCATTTAGATATGTCGTACTTCTTTTCAGCAATTAAATAAAAAAACTACAAGAACCAAACTAATAAGTTCTTTTAAAATATGTAATCACAATTCCTAACAATTGATGTATGGTATTTTTCTCCTTACCATATGGAGTTTTTTTTAGTATTCTGTGTTAAACTATTTGTACTTTCAATATTGAATAAAAAATCTGAAACGATCAACACAAAAATATAAGACATATATATATATATATATTGTATAGATAATATAAGTTTAATTTGGAATTTCTCCATCCTGTAAAATGCTATTGTGATTGAATTACAGGAAAGCAATACAAGTAGAACTTTTTAAATGGAACTAGAGCATGAAAATAGGGCAAACAAGTAAGCCAAAATAATTTATTCTCTAAAAAATAAGTCTATGGTTCTCATATAATTGGTGCAGTAGAAGCAAGATTGTAATTGATTGTACACAATTTCTTAATTGCTGGCAGTTTTTTTATGTCTCACTTTTACACATCACCAGACAAGTGAACATTAATGTTAAGTCATCAGCATACATATCATGATCTGCTATTAAACTTTTTCTTAGTTGATGAAGCTTCAGGTTCGAATTCATTTATATTGACATTTATATTGGCTGTGGCATGGATGTTTGTTAGTGGTTCGGAGTTCACGTTAAACTGTTCGGTCCCAGTCTAATTAGCCTAAACTGTGCACAAAATGACCATAGAGCGACAAACAAAACCTTAACTGATGGGTTGGGCAGGGTTAGTAGTTTTGCACATCCTTTATAAATACATTCCAATGCTTATTGGACTTTTGCTTACAGCACTGAGTTATTCCAGCATTTCTAAGTATTCTAGAATATATATATATTTTTTTTAAAGCAGATTAGCTGTTTAAGTCATAGATTATAGACAGGAATTTATGCTTATTATAACCATTGAGTGTGAATACAATGAAAAGCTGTGTTTGTGACTGCTGTATTGACTAACAACTGAAAAAATCTAGAATCAGAACTCTAAACTGTAATTTATCCTTTCAACTTGAAGCATAGTCCTTTGATTATTTTTCTCTCGATGTTTTATGTAATAAGATACCATATTAAAATAAATCATTCCAATTTTTAATGAAAAGGTGGATTTATTAAATCATCAGTTATGAAATTAAGATTTTTTTTTTTTTTTTTTTTTTTTTTTTTTTTTTTTTTTTTTTTTTTTGAAAAATATTCAAAACTTTCTGTAATCTAACTTCCTATCTTATTATTTTTTTCTTCAAGCTGTGACATGATTGAAGCTGGTTTCAAACCATGTTATTTCAATTTAACAAAACAAATTAGCTTTCAATTGAATTTCATGACAATTTTCTTATTTTGAATCCAATGTTAATTTTGTTAAGAGTCGCATAGCATAACCCTTTCACATTCACAACAGTAGTAAATATATATAAAATTAATAAAAAATTTATTATAATATATATAATAAAATTCTTATATTATTTTATTGAAATTGAAAAAATAAAAGTGAATCTCTGTGTTTTATTAATATATATTATACTACATATACAATAAACATTGTAACAATCAAACTATAAATTTACATAAATGTCTTTTTTGCTTGTCCTGTTATAGTTTTATAATAATAAAATAGAATGTTAATAAAAAGTAATTTCTTAAGAGATTGTTGAGGAAATGTGGCTAGTCTTAATATCATGCTAAAAAATTACAGTTTAACCAATTTATTTTCTTCTAAAAAAATATGAATTTTAGCATATTTGTGAAAGTATTTAAATATAGGTTTTAGTTAAAACTTATTTTCAATCAGTACTGATTAATGTTAAAATTGCTCTGCTAATTTCTAAAGTTATCTGTAGACAACATTAAGTAAATATTATTATTTCTAGGCAAAGTATTAGTCACAATCCTTTCTATGATATGCTAGCTGCCAGGAAAAAGAAAGCCCAGCATGCTAAATGAGTGGAACTAGATTGAGATCTGAGAAAAGCATCAAAATGAAGCCTGAAGGTTTTGTGTCCTTCGTGCTGTTCTTGCTACAGGCCCAGGAATTGGTCAATCAAAGACTGGTGGGAATTCCGTGTTATCTCTAGTGCAAAATGGTCTTTCATTTGAATTTTTTTTCTCCGAGATGAAATTTATTTTTAAGACTGTGATGAGAGACTGCCAAACATCTCTCTTCTCTGCCTTCAATAGATTGAATCAAAGAAACTACATTGAAGAATTTTGATTTTATATTGGATGATGTGGTAATGTGTGTATGTATTGTAATTTTTTAAGAAAAATTCTTTATATTATATATATAAATATATATACATATTATATGCATATACTTATATATGTCAGTCAAAAATATATTGTTTTGTTTATTATTGTAAAGAAGTTTTACTTTTAAGATGTAAATAATTATTTGTCGTCAAGCAAGTGGACTGTACATAATTTAATTTTATTAAGTGATAATGATATGTGTTAATTGTTTTATTTAACTTTGTGAATAAAAACTCATTTGCCACTGTTTTAAACCAAAAATTTGCTTTTCTTTAAGTAAGAATGTTAATTGATAATTCTTCATTATTGTATAGTATCAAAATGTTTGTGATGACAAACTGTATTCTGTAAAAAGAAAAGAAAAAAAATATTTTTCAATTATATTTATTATTGAAATATACCTACAGATGTCATAGCATTACTCCTCAAGTGATATGCCAAACTGATTATGCTGCCGAGATTATTTGTACAGTAGTACAATACTAGAAATACAGTAATAATGGGAATTCGTCCTTTAACTTTCTTGTATTAACTATTCATAGATAGTCTGATTTTGAATAGTAAAAACAGTATTTCTTATTTTATTAAACCTTTGTTTATTTAAATAAGATTTGCATTGCATTATTCTATTAAATTTATTATTTCTAACCGTAACTGACAAAAAAATATATAAATACTTATTACAATTTATTAAATATTTTTATTCAAATTTAATCTCAATCTCTTATAAGAATTTTCCAAATTACTTGAAATCTTCTACTTTTCTTTCAGATATTTTGAACAAATTTGCTATTACATTACTAAGATAGAATGCAAGTAGTAAATTTAACCAAATTTATTTAAGTATTTAATTATATGCATGTTTTTTAAAAAGTTTTAAATGTCATGAAGTGTATGGTAGATTTAATTTCAGGCAGTATTATGCAAAAGTAAAACAATGTATATTTTTTCATCTTTACATCAGTTTAAAGGTGTATGCAAGCAATGAATTATGTGGTTTTTGCATAATTAACACTTTTGTTTATGTATGTAAAGTAAAGAAGCATATCATATTTTGAATCTATTTTTAAATGATAGACATATTTTTTTCAAGTTGCATGTATCTGTTTTTTAAGTATTACTGTGATTTCTTTTGTTGTATATGTATCGAATTCAATTATATTTTCAGTCATTAAAAACTAAGTTTCCTGATATGTATGCGAGTTCAGGGACATTTGTGCTGTGTGATTCTGGTTTGTAATTATAAATGCACAGTTTGTATTCTCTATTGAGAAAAAATAATAAAATTTCACTTATCCATGTATTTTGACTTTTACAAATTTTTCCAGGATTTCTAAAATAGAAAAATTGCTTTAATTTTTCATTTTGTTGATGTTTTAAACTATGCAAGTACAATGTACCACACTTTAACATTGTTCGAAATAATGCTAATACAGTTATATCACTGATAGTCTTTTCACTTCCCCCTTTAAAAAAGTTATCATCAGATATAAAAAAAAAAGCCCCATTTTTTAGTATAATAAGATTAATAGATAAACATTTTAACTACATTTTTCTCTGTGATGCTGCAAAAATAACAATATCAAAAGCTGCAAAAATAATGTAACTGCAAAAATAACAATATCAAAAATTTGTTAACTTAATCTTTTCCCTAGATAGTATTACTTCTTGATGTTCATTACAGTACATATTTCACAATTGGTTAAGTTCAGAATATTAAATTACATACAGTTCATATTTTTTTTCTTATTTATAAATAAAGCAAAAAAACATCCTACTTTTGGCTATAAATCTAAGAATTAACTTAGTCATTTAGGTGTGCTGTAGTAATGTATTCTAATAAAGCTGTATTTTATTTTTTAATAAATTCTAAAAAGAGATACTATAAAATCATTATGCTTGAGATATTATAAAATCATTATGCTTGAGATATTATAAAATCATTATGCTTGAGATACTATAAAATCATTATAACTGATCAATCCCTCCAAAAAAAAAATCCATCAAATAAATAAATATCAAACTATAGAAATGCTTATATGTGAAGTTTAAAAAAAAAATGATTTACATTTCTTATATTGTGAGAGTTAGAAATTAATGCAATGCTGAGTTGAATTCAACTGGAGTTAAATATAATGCATCTCGGGATGATACACTAATATCAGCTTTTTTCTCTCGAAATCATTATAATAAACCACATTAAAATAAACTGCTAATCCCAATCCTTTATTTTCCGAATTTCATCAAATGCAATTGACTGCTATGTCTTGTCAATATAGTTTAATTAACAATCAGATTATATTAGTAAAGACCTAGTTCTAAGGCTTGCAATTTTTTCACGTGTTTTTAATGCAAAGCAGTTTTTTCTGAACTACATTTGTCCATATTTTATGTCCGAAAAGGCATTGAATCTTCATTTTTCAGCTGTTTCTCCAAAAAATTAGCTTATATTTCTATTCTTTAATTTGGTGGAACATTTTCATAATGATTTTAATTATTCTTTACACAAAAGGCTAATTGTACTAAATCTTATTTTTTTAATGGAAAGAGATGATTAGCCACTGTAGTTAGTGCAATGTGATTGGTCAATGGAAATTATTTTTATCAGATGTGCTTACTCACCTTATATTTCTGGGTTTCTATTGCAATTATAATTCGTCAACTCACTTTTGTACTAACCATTATTTCAAAATGTTCAAACAGTGTATTAGAATTATGTGAATGTTTTTTTGTTATTTTTAATTGTTTCTAAAATTTTAAGGCTGTTCTATTACTAATTGCTATTATCCCAAATTTTTTTATTAGAAATTTTATTGCTATTATGTTAAATGATATCGCTTTAATGCCAAATTTTAACACTTATGCAAAATTTTAATACTAAATTACCAAAATGTTTTTCTATAACGTCAAAATTTGCTATTGCTCTAAAATTTATGGTAAAAATCTAGAATCGTGTATTCTTTGTGCGAAATGCATCGCCAGGATACCAAGTAAACATAATAATGAATGTCACAGTTTTTGCGGTAAAACAATATTACGCCAAACACCATCTCTAGGATGCCAAGTAAACAAACTAAATGGCTGCCTAAGTTCAGTGTCGTTATAAAACTCTATTTCGCCTAAAATTGCTATTACGACAGCAATATTAGCCAAACAGCTATTAAGTGAAATTTTATCACTTTAAAGCCAAATTTTAGCATTACTATGCCAAAGAATTTGTCATTGCCTTTACGCCAAATTATATTGCTTTATTGCCAAAGTTTTACCACTATTATGAACAAAATTTTAATATGCTTTTATGCCAAATGTTATCTTTTTAACACCAAAATTTTCACTATTTTGCCAAAATTTTATTCTTAAATTGCTTTCCAGCCAAATTTTAATTGCTTTAAAGCCAAACTGTGGAATATTGCTTTGCTAACTCACAAATGTATCATTTTAACAACGAAAACAATCCCTATTACGATAAAAGTATGCCAAAATTATTATCTAATACGCCAAATGTTTTTTGTTTTTTTTTCTATTGTGTCAGTTTCGTTTATTGACCAAAAAGTCCTGGTCTCAGCTGTCACTACTTGCATCGCCCATCCAGTCGTTACATACTACAGAGGAATAAAAATTTATAACTAACCGTGGGTAGACATATGTTTGAAGATAAAAACACAAAAGCCAGTTTTAAGTTGAGCTATTTTTGAAAAGCAGAAATTACAAGATATGCTTTATCTAGGTATAATGAAATAGCATTCACGCCTAGGGAGACCCTACTAGGAGCTAAGTTCCTGACATACTTCGCCCAGGAACACCCTGCCACGACGAGGCAGCATAACAAGACTTAAAGGAGGTTTAACGTCTGGTGATTTTCTTGCAGATTTGCAATGTGAGGGATTTTCATGTCATCTAATCATACTTTAATAATAGAGAATTATTCTAAAAGAATTCGTTTCTCTTGGAAGTTTCTGAATTCACTGCTTTGTTTTCAGTTCATTTTTTTACTATACTAGAATACATATTTCCCCGCTGAAATTGGAAAGAGTTGGATCGCAGTTGATTTTATGAGCTTTGCAGTACAATTCTACTCCTTTGTTTAATTTTAATTTCGAGTATATTCCTTCAACTTTATAAAGAATATCCATTCTGGATTTGCCTTTCATAGATACTGCCTCCCTTATTCGTGTAACTCCATTAATTGTGTTTTAAAGTCCTCCCAATTTCTCAGAATCCGGATTTTATTTCAGATACAGGTTCTGACTCTACCTCTTCTGTTATTTAGTTTTTTACTACTTACATGATTAAAAATTTCATAATCTACTTCAATATCTATTTTCGAATACGAAGGATAATAACCCAATTTTTCAGGTTCAATATTTTGCTCCACAAGTAGTCAAAACTTATATTTATAGTTTCCATTACTCTCCCTTCACTAGGTATCGAAACATAATATCCCTGAGTTTATAGGACATATCCAACCATTATCCCTCTTTTAGGACGCATATGAAATTATAGACTAGTTTGCCTTGGGATACCTACATACGCTACAGCACCAAAAATTTTAAGATGGCTTATTGATGGTTTTCTTCCAACAAATAACTCAAGAAGCATTCATACGAAAATAAAACACTACTATCCAGAAATAATTTCCGAGACCACTAAGTATAATTTTTTATACTTAACTCGAACTTTACACTAATACTTAAGTATAATTTTTACATTCGGCATTACATTACATTTTTCGGCATTCATTGATGTATAATTAAACCTTTCACTGACGTCATTCTGTCCCGGTGAATAGATATTAATACTCTCAGTATGAATTTCCTGTTCTAGAAATTTGTTCAGTTCTGCATGGCAGAATTCAAGAGCATTGTGTTCTAATGTTTATAATTTTTAGGTTAGTAAACATTTCAGCTTTCTTCTCATATTTTATAAAGCAAGGGAATACTTCCGTTTCAGACGGAAAGTTGTGACTTTCCGTGAAAAATTGTCTGTAATGGACAGAAAATAACGATGGCCTTGAATCCGAGATCGAAAGTAAAGGTTGGCATACAACTAATCGTAATTGTTCAAGTGGATGAGTACATGTTATTCTACTAATAGTTTTAAATTAATGTCTTTTAAATTTGGCCAATATGTCATTTTAAAGTTTACATTTGTCTTAGTAAAATTGCTATTAAATACTGTAAAGTTGGCATTAATTACAGAAAATTTTGTAGTAAATGCTAGCTTTAAAGGGGCAAACTATACACTTCGTGCATACGTTTGCTATTATTTAATGTTTGCAAAAAGTATTAACTAAATAATAAATTTTATTTCAGCAACTTGGCCCAAGTGAATATATTCCAAACAGAGTAAATAGTTTTCTAACATCATTAGAGGAAAGCATATTGCGCAGGCATAACTACTACATAATAACAACCGCCTATCGAAGGAGTTGGGTCCTCGCCGCAAACGGATGGCTGGATAATCACCGCACAGTCTCTTCAAGAACCCACCTCAATTATCAGGAGAAAAGAACCTTCTCCCAAAACTATAAGACGGTGGTCAATACTACACATACCATTGACGTCTAGAACAAGGAAAGTAAATGGCAAAAACTTCCTCTAATTGTTAAGGCTTGGATACGGGATTCAATTCCTCCAACAGTTCTGCAAGGTTATTGCAGAAATATGTTTCTAACTTATAAAGTACTAAAAAAGTTTTTATTGAGGAGATATAAGAGAAACAAAGGAACCACAAGAAATACTATATTTGGACTTCAAAGACAGAAAAATAAGTGGAAATATCAACTACAACATCAGCTATACAAACGCCACTAGGCATGAAAATCTAATGTGATAATCTGGAATTCATACTACGACATATTGAAAACTAATCGCAAATTCACAAGACAACGAATAAACTTTGATAAACGTTTTCCCAAATGGTTTTTTTAGTCTTTACAACGTAGTAGTAGAATTAAAGTAACACAACCATATGATAAAAGCCAAATTATACTATATCCATCTACTTTCTCTCTGCATATTATTTATATATATGTTGTAGCGCTAATAAAAAAGATACATCGTTATCAAACGGAAGTTTCACATAACATTAGGAAGTCAGTTCTTGAACTTGTGTCTACAAAACTTTTAATCAGATATCTGTAAAAAATGAACAAATATTAATTTCATCATGCTGAATCGATTGCATGCAAAATTCTGGTTTCTGTAATAAAATTTCGATTTCTAGGTTAATTAATTTTGTTAATCAACTACATTACACTATAAGTTAGTTCCCCATGTGCTGTTTTAACAATACCATTTATGTGAAGATCTAATAATAATTACAAAAGTAATTAAGAATGTCCCCTTTTTTGGTACTGGTGGCGGGGGAAGGCGCTGTACATGTACACACACTAAGTTTTCTTGATTACCTAATGAGATTTTCTGAATATATACACCAAATTAATATTAATAACACCAGTTTTGCTTAGGGGCGGACCATCACATAGACAAATGTGTAGGACCAGTTTGTAGAAGGCCTCGGTCAAACTGTCTATTTTGAAAAGATTTGTAAATAAGATAGTTTACTTTTCGGTTGGACAACCATATCCAATAAATATCATCATCATTGGCGCAACAGCCCGTTGTGGGCCAAGGCCGTCTACCTACTGGCAGATTTCGAGACGTTTTTCTATTTTTTACTGGGTAGGGTTGTCAGCTCCCCGCCCAACAGTCATATGAGACCGGGACCTACGGCTTAAAGTGGATTCATCTAATAAATAAAAAAATAGTACAAAAATTTTCTTCTATTCTAATCTAAAGAAAATGTATTAAATTTTTTCTAATTGAAAGTAATTCTTCTGATAATTTAATTTTTTATAGCTATACGACTAATATTAATTGCATGTATTCTTAACATATTCTCAAAAAGAAAGAATTTCCATAATTAAATTGCTTATATAATTTTTTTTTTCCATTGAAAGTTCTTTTTTTAAATTTGTAAGGATATTTTTTTTTAAACAAAAACTTACCAAATTGAATATATTACTTCTTTACTAAAAAAAGATAATACCAATGCATTTTTTCAAATTACAAAAAAAGTTCATAAAATGTTAAGCTATAGAGTTTATAAAATAAAGCGGTATTTTTTTTTTTTTTGCAATTTTAACCATTTTAATTTATTTAAATGTTATAAATTACATCCTCATTAGTTACTTATTGCAAACTTCATGTTATATACGAATAATTATAATATATTTTAAAAATAAACTTTTAACAATATAATAGCGGAAAAAAAAATATATAGGAAGCAATATTTGCTTTCTCGAGAATACATGATAAACAGACAGATTGCTTTATATATAATGAAACTAATTTTTATGCTATTTTATAAATAATTTTTTCAAGTCACATTAATAGATTTTGAAATCCCAATTAAAAGAAATTATCTAGTGTTGGATTTATTAGTTTAAATTAATATTTTCATGATTATTTGTATAAATTATAAATAGGACAAAAAAGTTACATTAATATTAGCAAATATCTGTACTTTATACATAAAAATGCAATGTAAAACCTTTTTCAATAAAAATATTTTATCTTCTTTCTATAATATAATACTATTTTATTTACAATTTGAAGTTCTCCACATGATAAATTTAATCTAGTTTTACATTAAATTTTTTTTACTTTTAATCTCTTATAGTTTTTTAGGTGTAATTATATTTTTCCATTATCTCCATAATACTAAAACACAAAAAAAAAATTAATTTTAATTTTAGGTTTTGGTATTTATTCTTCTGAATTTTGATTATATGTATTTAACATGTTTTTTAAAAAAATTGTTCTCTTGAAAATACACCATGTCAATGCGACCCAATACTATTGCTTACTTAAAGATTACCAAATGAGTTTGGCTCAGTTCTCTCTTTGCCAGTAAAATAAGTCATTGACGAATATATGGTTGTTTAGTTTATGATACCCAAAGCAATGTTTGGATCCTGTAGAAGAACTTAGACTCATATTCTTGTTTCGACGCAGCTTAAGCATGTCCAACTGCTGGTACCACATCAGGAATGAGAAGCTGGCATTTAGAGATGCATGAAACAGTATATATATAAATTAATATAATCCCATTAATTTATATTTCAGCATATAATTTAAGTAGAATTATTTTAATCAATTTGCACAAAAATGAAATTATATTTTGAAAAAATTAAGGAAAGCGGCAGTTATACTCTTGATTTTTATTGAATATCAATAATCTCTACGAAAATCATTCATCATCCACAATAACTTTTGACTCAATATGTGGTATTTTTTATAACAGAACAGAGTTATGATATAAATAGTTACTTATGTGAAATAAATTTTTTTTAATAATATTAGGCATAAATTTTTTTTTTTTTTTTTAAATATTTCATTTTCAGAATTATTACAGAAAAACTTATTTTGCTATGGTAATTCTGGAAAAGAAAAATCTTATTTATCTTAACAAAACTTATTTAATACCTGTCCTGATAACTATTGAGCAATTCCTTAACAATTCAAGAAATTATCTTTAATATTTATTCAAAGAACTAAAATTTCAAAATAATAGTCTCTAAAATGAGAAGAAAAGTTTGATATTTATTTCTTTAGTTTAACAAATAAAAAAAATAATAATAATCATATTTTAAAAATTAAAATATAGAAAAAGAGAAAATTGGTTCTACTTTTATAAAAATATTATATAAAATATAATATTTTATAATGTATATAATAATATATTTTTATATAAAATATTGTACAATTTCATAAACAAGTCATAACAGCAAAATAACTATGCTACACTAATTAACAAAGAAATAAAAAATAATAAAACACAACAAATATCTTGTTAACTTTTAAAATTTATTGATTATACATTCTTTATACAGCTTTAAACTTAATAAAATTTAACATAAGAAAATAACAAAATTAAAATAGGATCTACTTTGACAACTTTACACTAATAACATTTATATTAAATATTAAAGTTACATATACATACAATATGTACATCATGTAAAAAACATACCCTGAATTCCTTTTAATGTTTAAGTTATTTAACATACAAAATATGATCCTTGAAAAATATGTTTTTCAGTTTAATAATTATCTGTTTTCAGATAATTTATGCACAGTAAAATTTAGTACTGAATAGTAGTTAATTCATATGCTCTATTGGTTCAATTTTTTTTAACTGAATTTATCTTAGAAAAGCAATTTATAATTAATGCTTTTTTAAAATATTATAATTTCCCAACATTTTATAATATTCAATGGAAAGCATTTTACATTAAATTTACTTGGACTATATATAAACCAAATATTCTATTCCCCAAAATTGATTTCGATTCTTGGAAAATAATTAATAGCTATTTTCTTTTTAATTTTAAATGTGTTTTAATATTTTAAATTAAGATATGAACTCTTACATCAATGAAAGTTTAAATAAATTATCTGTAAATAATTCTCTAACTTGGAATGTAAAATGAAGTAGATTTTCACCAAAATTAGTGATAAACTGTATTTTTTGCACAGTTTACTACTAATCTAGAATGTTCAGATGAAATTAATATTAACATTTATCAGAGATAAATGTTTAGCTTAATTATTTACACAGATATATTTTATGTACACATTCTAATTACTATTAAAGTAATTTTTTAAAACATACATATAGATGTACATATGTATATGAAGTAGAAATATCTTACAACTCTATGATACAGTTATAAAAGGATAAATTATACAATGTAAATATAACATTAATTTTTATAAATATATGAATTATTATCAAGGTTAATATTAGCAATAAAAATACTTCTAAAATGCTGGATCTGGGATAGAATATTAAACTATACTGAAAAAAGCCAATATATATTATTATTATTATTTTTTTTTTTTTTGATAAACTAAATAGAAGTAACTCCTATAATACAAAATTACTGTGTTATTTTACTGATATGACAGTAAAGCCAAAGTTATGAAATCAGTAAAGTAATATAAAATTATCCTAACTGATATAAAATTAATAAAAAAAATGCTTTTAAATATAATAATTAAGACATTTTCAAACATTAAATATCATTTTTTTACTCAGACAATAATATAAAGTGCATTAATGGCACTAAATATAGAAAAGATAGATTTAAGTATAACTGCTAACATTTTTTTCCTCACAAAAAGTCCTTATTGACAAAATTAACAATAAATTTCCGTGAAAAAGTAAAAGATAATGGTTTATATTGTGCTGCACAGTTGACTCACAGGTTCAGATAATAACTAGAATAATAGTATTCTTCTATTGAAATTAATAAGCTATAAAGTAAAATTATAACTACTAAAAAAAAAAATTTTTTTTTTTTAACTTCATGGCATTTGTGGAAAACAAGATTTTTCTTTTAAATAAATAAGAAAATAATTATAAAATTTATCATAAAGCATAATTTAAGAAACCTCATCATAGTTTCTTTTTAGAGAACTCCCCAAAGATAAGTTTTGAAATCCAAAACTATGTTGTGGGAAATCTTGATAATCAGAAAATGCCATTATGACATTAAATATGTCCAAATTTGACAAATATGATGCAATAATGAAATTTGTATCAGAATTAAGGGCAATCTCCTGCTCTTCACCATCAGTTTTAGAATAAATGATCAAATCCATGAGCTTTCTCTGCAAGTCCTGCTTCTCAAAACGACAAGCAATAACATCATGATAAAAAGGAAATGCTCGGGCAATTCGAAGTACCTGATTGATAATAGCTTTTTTATAGGGTGTAGTTAGTTGAAAAAGGGCTTTATTATTCAATCCTTTGGCAGCAAATTCAAAGAAAGAAAAGTTATCTTGAATAAATTGATTTTTCATTCGAAGTGCCTCAGCAACACACTGTTTAAAATAAGCATACAACTCAGGAAACACACTGTAAGTTTCCAAAAATACAGACAAATACAGCTTCTTGTTATTATACAGCCTCTGTAAAACATCACACTTTATTAATAACTTGGTAGATGCCAAATCATCCGACGGTATGTCATAATACTTCTCCAGAGCATACATAATAGGTGTCTGGAATCGTTCATCTGACCAATTAGCATCCGAGTCATATTTCATGAGATCACAAATGATCTGCAAGTTGGGGTGAGATTTCCGTGCAGCAAAATGCAAAGCAATGTATTTGTTTAGACCAACTACAGATGCAGAAGCTCCAAAAGATAGCAACTGTTTCACTGCAGTCACGTTGCTGTGCCTTACAGCAGCCATCAAAGGAGTTTCTAAAAGCAAGTTCCTGGAATCCAACTCAGCACCTGCTTTTATAAGCAATCGCAACATTTTCAATTTACCTAGCCTCACAGCAAGATGCACAGGTGTGTTGTTAAATACATCTTGAAGATGAACATCAGCTCCATGCTGTATCAGCATCTGGACTACACGCTCATCATTATTGTAAATGATTGCTAAATGCAGTGGTGTATTTTTGTTACCATTATAAACATTAGGTTGGGCCCCCATACTCAGTAGCTTAGTGACTAAACGTAATTTATCGCCACAATGCTGTATTACAAGATGTAAAGGGGTATTTTGCCCACAATCTTGACAGTTTATGTTACCTCCACCTCTATCAATCATTCGTTTCACGGCATTTACTTTACACACATCGTGAACATTATCTAAAGAAACTTCATCAGCTTTGGTTAAGCACATATAGCACAAAATATGACAATCCATTTTTTAAACTCTCTTTAATGCAATTTTATTAGCATTTATTTCATAAGGATAAAAGTTGAAAACATACCAACTATTTAGAATAAGTTGGCAATACTGGGAACAAACTCGAAATTATTTTCCCACATTTAATTCACGGAAAAGAAATATATACTATTTTTGTCAAGTGGATATCAGATTTAAAACCATTCAGTTTTATTTCAATGAGAATTCAGAGTGATAAAAACTTAGAAATATTAATGACGCATTACAAATAAAAGTAATGGCGAAGTGTCAATGGATTACGAGTTTGCCAGATGTTCCAGATTTTACTATCCCAATACAATATTATATTACATAAAAGTAACTAAGTTGGGATATAAAATCATTCGTTAATACTGCAAAATGTCACGAACTTCAGCAGGAAGTTAATTTCAAATCTCAAAAGGTCAAGAGAACATCTTCGAAATAGAACTTTAAGCCACCACTAATAGAAAACATCAAGAATTGTATACGGTTCCAGTGCGTTGTGTATTGAATTACTATTATGTTAAACATTTAAAAAATATTGCTAATAAAAATTTTAAAAAGTATATTTTATTAAAAATATCAATAAAAAAATTTTAAAATGCTTTTCTGGCATTTTAAAATTAGATAATAAATTTATTATTATTTTTTTATTGATTAGCTGATTTGACGTTGGTATAAGCACGCAATCGAGTTAAGTTATCTTGTAAATTGTGTTTTGCTTATATTCTCAGCTAGTCAGATAAACTTTGAAGCATGGCTGTTGCAGTGATTGGTAAAATAAACCCTTTCACTGGAAAAGAACTTTTCGAAATACTATGTAATTTAAAAAATTATGGTGTGGGTCGTGTTATAATGGCAAATAGTAATAAATATCCAGAAGTATCATTTTATATAATTCGAAAAGTTGTTCCTCTTAGAGAACCCATCGGACCTAAAGTAAATTTTCTTTTTCAATGATTTACTAAGTAATTGATGTGGAATTATGATTTAAGTTATAATAAAGCTCTTAAATATTGATATATATATACATATATATGTTAAGAATTTGTACAAAATATGTTTTCTTTTCTTGTAATTTCTATTGGAAAAAAATTAATACGTATTATCCCATTAGAGATTAAAATCATTTGAAATAGATTGTATTAGTGGTTCCGATATTTTTTACCAACGCATTCCTCTTTGCATATACAGTCTCTTAAAAAAGTATTGGAAAACTTGACATGTATAACATATAAAGCTATTTATAGAAATATTAATCACATTAAAACAAAATTAATCAAGAAATTGTTTACTATTTCGTATAAAATATATATAGGGAAATATTTTTTGCTATTTTAAAATTACAGTTTGATCAAACCTTTTAAATATAATTTAAACGCAAGCAATTGTCAAAAAAGTATTGGAACAATTTTGAACTGAGAAATTAAAAAGAAGCTCATCAAAAAATTTTAATTTATTAAAATTTATTTAGGCTGTAATTTTAAACATTAAGTATCAGCAGAAAAGATTGCATATGGTGAAATGGCGAGAAATAAAGATATTTCATTTGATGTGCGAAATCTGCTAATAAGTCATTGAAAAAATAGAAAATCAGTTCATTGTACAGGGCAAATCTTGAAAGTCAGTAAGTCTACTATTTTTAATATTGTCAGATTCAAAAAAAAATGCAAAGGTCAGAATGTCCAAGGGCATTTAGTGAACTTGAAGAGAGGTGGATTGTGAAATAAGTTCAGATTAATCCAAAAACTAGTGCATTAAAATTGACTTGAAAATGTTAAAGTAGGGACCAAAAATTGGTAAATTCTGAAACTATCAGAAACAACTAAGTAAAGTACCATGGCAGAGTACCTCAGAGAAAGCCCTACATCTACAAAGAAAATCAAAAAACTTTACTGGCATGTGTCAATTGTATATAAAGCAGACATTAGAATTTTGTGAAATGTAATTTTTATGGATGAAAGCAAATGTAACATTTTCAGATCAAAAGCATGCAAAAAAGGATTTGTTGATTTTGATCCACTCTTCAATCAACTGTTTTCTCAACTCGTTGCATGCGAAATTTTTTTGGCAGATTTTTATTTTGGAATTTGAGAATAATATTAATATGGAGGGCATGCAAAAACTTTAGCACACACCAAATACACAGTATTGCATAGGAAAAATTTACTTCCTACTGTAAAATATGGAGGTGATAGCCGGATAGTCTGGGGCTGCATGGCCAGGTCTGGTGTGAGAAATTTTATAGTTCGTACAATGAATAAATATGATTACTTTGACAGTTTCAATCAAAACCTAGAGCAATTTGGGAATCTCAAGACATTTTAAATTGTATCAACCCAAAACATGCTGCTAATATTTGCAACTTTTGGGTCCTCTCTACCTTTATCCTTGTTTGATTAAGACCCCTGTCCAGAGTCCATAACTTAATCCTACTGAATATGTGTGCTAGCATTTGCAGCCAAGACACAATATTTCTAACAAGCAGGAGTTGAAAAAAACATCTGAACAAACAGTGAGTCAAAATCAACAGATTATTTTGCACAAAATTGATCAAATCCACTGCAAAGGTCATAAAGTACAAGGGTGGCCCAACAAGATATTAACTTCACATATATATGTATTGCATTAATATATGAATTTTGTTTGAGTTACTATGATTTTCATTTATCAAAATGTGATATATATATATATATTTTTTTTTTTTGTATATTTAAGTTATATATTATGATAAAATCCTGTGAACTTGCATTGTGCCCCAATACTTTTTTGAGTGACTTTATCTATTCGGATTCTCTTTAAATATGCATGAAATATTGTCTTGTCAAATATTGTTAAATATCAAACTAAATGAAATTATAGTCTTGATGTTTTACTAGTGATACTTAAATAGCCATATTATAATGCACAAAATTGCTTAAAAGGAGATTTCACTTTTAATAAGTCAATATGCTAATTATGTGTAAAGGTAAATAATTAACAATTATTTAATTTTTCCCTGCTATTGATTGTCCATTAAATGAGTTGCTCTGCTTTTAAAGTTTTTATCCAAACATTATTTATATATATATAAATAAATTGCTTTAAGGAAGAAAGTGCTTCATATATATATATCAAAATATATTTCTAAAAAATAGCATGGGCTTCATTGGAAATGTTTCATTTGAATTATTTTCTATGTCTCAATTATACTTTTCAAAATAAAACTTTTAGAAATGAATCCTAAAAGGCCTTCTTTGTGTTCCATGTGGCAAATTTCTTTCGTGAAGTTGTTTTGACAAATAACTTGGAATGAAATACCTAATAATCAATAATTTAGATTTTTCTTTTTTAAAATTATTTTTCAATTATCTGTATTTTTTTTGTAACTTTACTTGAATATTAATAACTAAAGAATAGAAAGTCTTTAAAAATGTGTGGTTGTATTTTTACCATCATAAATATTAGTGGCATATATACTAGAATTTTTATATTTACAGTTCTTTTCTATTTTTGGGGTGCCTTTTAGCACCATGTGTAAATGTTAGTAAGTCATTATCAATCCTAAATGTAAGGATGTTAAAAATGACAAAATACAATGCTGTAATTAATTATTTTGTTGCAAATTATTGTAATAAAATATTCATTCTTCTAAATAGAAATAAAGACAAAATTAAATCTAAATGATGGATGTAAAGTTCAAAATAATTAATTGAAACATGCTTCCTTTTCTCATCGTGAGTTGCAGTAACATTTTTGGGTAGTTTTAGAACTAAAATTTTGATGTTTATTCAAAAACGGTTTTAATATTTTGAGGCTTGTGATTTTACCTCTTCATCAATTGGCAACTGTAAAATGTATCTCAGTTTATTTTTAACTACATTAAGTATAAATATCCATAACATAAAATATTTAATTAGAACATTATAAATTAAGATGTTTAGAACAATACACAATAAAAAGTTACAAATGATTAGCGAAATTGGGTTTTTCTTCATAATCTCAGTAATAAGAAAGTACTGCCTAAATTTTACATTTATTATGGGTTTATTTTAAGCATTCTTTATGAAATCATTAATCTGAAAACTCTGAATTTCAATTTCTGTCACTCCACTAATTCAAAATATTCAAGTATTAAGCAATACAAAGTTTCTTCCTTTAATTTTTTTATCAATTAAAATTTGAGATAGTTTTACTTTAATAATTAATGTAAAAAACTCAATCATTTGAATCCCACACTTTAGAACCCTTTTTGGTTCCTAAAATAATTTATAAAATTGAGAAATTAAAAAAATTTTCTTTGCAATTTTATCTACTTCAATTACATAACAACAATTCAGAGCCATGTAGTAAAAAAAAAAAAAAAAAAAAAATCCTTTTTTTCGTTGTGTGAAAATATTTTTAAAATATCTAAATTTATTTAGAAGAAATATCTTTTAAAATAAAATTTTTTTTGTAATGTTTTGTTTATTTATTTTAGGAACAAATATATGGAAATGTATGGGCTGAAGAAGTTTATAGAGGTATGTTTATTTGTGAAAATTTTGTAATAGTTCAGAATGTATCAAATGTTTTATGATTAAAAAAAAAAATGGAAATTTTTTATTTGAACTATGTGTGGATTTAAAAATTGTTCCATTAACACTGTTTGTGAATCTTTCTCTCTGTATTATATATGTATATATACAAACAAAAACTTAAAATATGATTAATAATTCAGATTAATGGCATTAAATCCTAATCCTAATCACTATTTATATTATTTAAATTTCTGCAATGAATTCTTGCAATTCTCTTCTTTAATTCTAATAATATGTTTAATTGCTGGTATGCTTTTGAACATTAAAAATATGCTGTGAAACCTAGATTTAACTACAGTCAAGAGAACCAAAAGAAAATACTATATGTGGGAAAATGTTAAATCAGAGTAGGATAAAACACTATGGGAAAAATATATTAATTTAGATTATATACATTTCATTTTCTCATTTACAATACTTTACATATTAGTTTTCTAAATTTCACTCCTGCTTTAATCTGTAGATAGCAAAACATTCAATTGCAATTTCAGTAGTTCTACTATGATCGCATTCTCTCATTTACTGCAAAAGATCAGGAAGAAGATTGTAAAATAATTTTGTCTCAACATTCAAAATATCTTTCCTACATTATTTTGTTATCAAAGACGACAGTATTTTTTCTATCTATTCTTGGAAAATTTCAAAATAATCAACAGGCAATTTGTCTTAAGTAGACAAGAAAGATAAATTTTGCCTCTTCAAGCCAGTTTATCCAACTAAAGAAATAATCTTTAAATACTTAGTTTAGAAATAATTTTTGTTTCTTCTTTCAAATTGTCAGACTATTTGCATCAATGTTTGTCTCACAAATTTTGTTGAACAGAAAAAAAAATTCATTTTTTCAAATGGTGATGAGTTTACAGTTTTTCTGTTGACAGTTTTCCCATCTTTTATAAGTTTAGCACTGTAACATTTGTTTGCTGTAAAAGTATTTATAAAGTTGAATATAGAATTAATGTCAATTAATTAGAAAATCAGCTTTACTGTTTTTGGCTTTGTTGATTTTTCTTATTTCTGGTAAAAAAAAAATGGCTTTATTTTTTTATGCCATATTTTTATCATTTAGATCTAATGAATGTCAACTTCGTACAACTGTCAAAAACATAGTCCTTTGCATCCAATCAGGTAAAAGAATATCAAGAAGTCACAATTCTGTCTTCAACGATGGTTTTCCTCTTTTTACACAAAGAGATGGAGAAATTTTAAGTATTGTGTCTATCAGAGAAAAAAAAATTATTATTTTCGTCTTAATTAATGAGCATTTTAGAAAATTTTATTCAAGTTTTTCCTGCCGAGATATGCAGGAAGTATTCAAAATAATAAATTTGGAGTTTGTAACATTACAAATATAGGAAACTAGCCCATGTAACCCTTGTTGCACTGTTACCGAAAATAAAACTTATTAACTCTTTTATTTAGATGTCTGTTTAATGCAGCATCTTTGATTTTTTCAGCTCTAACACCTGATTGAATGGTTTTCTTTCTGTGAGCAGCATTGCAAATATAACATAAACCAAAAACGTTTCCTATAAATGCATTCTTTTGACCCCATACTATATCCTCCCTCCTAAACTTATCTCTATAGCTGTCAAATTTTGAAATCTTTGATTGCTTATTGACATGGGAGAAAAGGGAACCTGACTGTTTGTTTTCTTACTCATTTACTGTCAATTAAAAATAATTTATCATCCATTTGACGACAAAAAAAGTCTCCAATTTCTTTGTCCCCTAAACTGCAGTTCATCCAGGACATTTTTAATGGTAAAATTACAAAGAAATTTTTTCTTTTTTAAGCAAAATTTTAGATGGTTGCAATTCATTAGTTTGTTTGTCTTATTTATTTATTTATTTTACATCGGCCTAAATAAAAAATGTGAACAATGAAAAATTCTGGTACCACGAAAAGTCACCAAATTGGAGTAAGAACTAATTGAGCAATTTTTTAAAGAATGTTCCAATTTTATTTAAAATTGTCTGTGAATTTTGGCAGACAAATATGCAAATTTTTTTAAATTTGTTTTCTCAATTAGTTCTTACATGTGTATAAATTATTTGGGATTTATAAAAAATAACATTATATCTGGAAAATTGTTAAACCTGTGTTTCACTTTATTTTAATTAAATGTCTCGTATTTGACAATTTGTGTATTTAAAAAAATATAGTTTGATTGTTATAAATATCTTTTTGAAAAACTCCACAGTTTCATTTTGTTCAGTTAAAATACATTCTCACTTGCATGATTTGTTTATCCCAATTTGTGTATTGCCCCTAAAAATATAAACATTTTAAATTAACAAACTAACATTGAATATTTGTCAAACAATTTTTGACATAGCTTTCACAATCAAGTTCGGTTGGCCTTCATTAAACCATCATCCTCATGTTTTGTCACAAATGATGATAGTTTGGCGAAGGTCAGCTGTGCAGAAATCCGAATGAGGATCATTCTTTCTGAATCTCCCTTCCAGGTCGTCGGATGCCAGGACTGACATTGTTGCAACACGCCACCTACTTGCCTGATTGGCGGCTAATCCCTAGAGAGGAGGAAGACCAATATCTCCAACACAAGTCTGTAGAGGTGACAAAAGTGCTACCTAAGTACCATTCGTTGCCTCCTGTATGGGCTGAGCTGGCCAAGAAGAAGGACCCTTCTCTGAAGGGGGAACCCAAAATGGAGGCTGTCTACATCGACACCTTTCTCTCCAAGCACCTCAACTACAGGGTGGCGAAGGAAGGGGAAGAGGCCGACTACTGCCTGCCCATTAAACTGCCCAAAAAGTTTACAGTTGGCATCCGATCTTAGTCTTTTTCATGTTATATAAATCATAATTACTCATCTGTTGTTGAATGGTTGAAGAATAAAATAGTTTTTCATGTTTCTGTGTTTTGTTTGTATTTTGTTATGTTGAGTGACCATAAGATATAATCGAAGTCCTTGAAAGCCGATTCCGCTGAAGGTAAGATGCTTTTTTTGTGTGATTTTTTTCCCACTTGTACTTTATATTACTGAAACTTAAGGCTGTCATCTACTCAGCCAAAAATGAAGTCCGTATTCAAAGACAGCGTCATCTATATTGCAGGTGGGTGGGTGAAAAGCGTATTTATTGGAAACTAAAGCAATGATAATGAGAAAATAGTTTAAATATCATCATCATCATCAGTGGCACTACAGCCCCATGCTGTGCCAAGGCCGTCTGCCTGCTGGCAGATTTCTAGACAGTAGATGTTTCCTTTTTACGCAGTAGGGTTGTAGCACTACGCCCAACACTTTACAGTCATATTAGGCCGGGACCTACTGTTTAAAGTGGATTCCGAACACTGCCACAGCCATGGCACCGCCAGGACTCGAACCCGAAATCTGTGGCGAAAAGCGCCAAAGCGAATTTGTATATCATATCTATAAATATCATGCCTGACTCGTTGCTCAGTGGCAACGTGTGCTGCTGGTGAGTATTAGGACTGAGGTTCAACACATTGGTGGCTTTGTTGTAGACACTTTTTCATAAAAGAGGAGACTCGAGGGCGTTTGTGATGTTCGGCATTCTGCTACGTTTGTCAGACTACCTGATGGGAGTTTTCCGGTTTTTCTTCCATACGAGCGGGGTAGATCCCCCTAAACGTCTTCCCGAAAGGCACTGCCTCCTTCCTCAGCGATACGGAGCCAAATCAGACTTCTACCTACGGGTACTCCATCATAACAAAAGCTGCTCCTTTCTATGAGTAGATTCCTCATGGGATGTCCGTCCCCCTGTACAGGGCACCAGTTCTCCGGAGAGGCATGTGTTCCACACTCGTAGTGCACTACATACATATGACCAACCTAGAGGAGTAAACAATTAGCCAGACCTCGGAAACGTACCGAGCACGGACGCTCGGCATCGCCTGAAGTACCTGAGTATCGCTCTTTGAAGAGGCCCCCTACCCCGGATCAAGCTCTCATCCTGAGAGGAAGTATATTTTACGAATGCCGTGTCACCTAAGTATCGGGTTTTCAGCTTAGAAGTGGAATCCTTCCACGAATCTATAATTATATGTCTTTAAATGTGGTAAATATTGTCTGTCTTTAAGTGTACGTGTGTGAATAAAGCTGTGTGTTCTGAACCCAACCACATCCAGTTGTAGAACCTACACATTACAATCTGCTGCCCAGCGTAAGGCCCGCCCAGTAGACTACAATATTCTTTTTCCACCACTAAACTGTGTTAATTGCATGAATTTGCTCAATGCAATCGTTTTTCACCAACTATAATAAACAAATATTATTTTCAGACAAATTATGACTGATAA
>BPLQ01002606.1:61275-102072 GCA_021605075.1 Caerostris darwini | reverse complement strand
TCGTTACTGGGAGGCTAGGGCCCTTATGGGCTAAACATGTCACTATGTAATTTCTTTCGATTCTCGTTGTTGTTTTCATGTTCTTTGTGTTCTTTTTCTTTTTTCTTTTATTACTTATTGTAGCCTGCTATTGGAAATTATGTTGATCTTTCTAAACGGAAAATGTTCCTAAAAGAGTGTAACTAATAAAAGGGTACTTAATTGATTACATTGCTATAATTAAATAATGGGAAATTATTGAAAAGATCCAAAATAAGGGAGGGTAAATGAATTCGATCACTATTTTCCTCACTACTTGTAATTCAAGATAATTACAAATTTTCGAAATTCAGACCAGTCTTCGTTGCTCAGGCGAAAAAAGTGAGTAAACCATCTTAAAATGATTTTTTTTAGTTATTAAAGGACCATACCGGATCTAGTTAACTTTTGATATAAGAGAAAGATTTAGATTCTATCCCGTAGGTTTATGATTTGATATAGAAAAAGCTTTACTACAATTAAGTATTGATCCACAGCAAAAAAAAAAAAAAAAATCATATATTCTTTTTTCCTACTGGGATAAATTGACGATACTACTTTTGGATAAATTGATATATATGTGAATGATTTGCTACAGAATTCTTAAAAGCAATATAACGATGTTGTAGCTCGGTTTCGATATTCTTTTTAAATAACTGTGTAATAAGAGTACTCAGTTGAGATGAATTAGAGCAATTTATCTTTCGAGCCCAGAATTTTCTCAGCATGTTTTAATTTAAGAAATTGGAAAAGTAACGTGTCTAGTATGCATAACTCTAAATCTACTGGTGATACTTTTCTTTTGGGCATGATATGGAGTTTAGAATGAAATATACTAAGGTGCTCAGTACACACAATTAAATTTAAGCAAAACCAACCGAAAAGAACCGTTTTGTCTTTGCAATAAAACACATTTCGTCCATACTGCTTTTTATGCCCTGGAATTTTATTATAAAACCTGTTGATACAAGAAAACTAAAACCAACAATTAAATTGTGGCAGCCATTTACCCGATAAATTGCAAATTCAATCCTTTCCCAGTCACCACATAACGTGGCCCAAGTGTTCAAGTGACTAAATGATTCATTCTGCTTAATGCTGCAAATTAGTTTAGAGTCTCTTATGGTAGCAGTGAACTCAAAAGCTTATAATAGCCGTAAAAGGAAGTTCGGCGATTACTTCAGTTCGATTTGAGGGATAAGTGATGTTTGTCTTCAACATCCTCCCCTATCACTTATCCCTCAAATCGAACTGAAGTAATCGCCGAACTTCCTTTTACGGCTAAATGCCTATATAATTCCCTATAATATATTGAATTCGAATCTGATCCAAAGTCTCGGGATCAAAATTCAATATATACATTAAGACGGTATTGTAGCAGCCTTTTATGCTAATCCTAAGTTTGATAGGTCCATCCGATAGGTCTCCTTCTTTCTTAAAGATTTCTCCTAGATATTGCTATTAATATCTAATAAGGTGATTTATATGGAAGTCTTTAAGTTAAATTAACTTAAAGACTTCTATATAAATCACCAATCATCAATTAAAATTCATTTGCATTCAATCATTTGCATCATCAATTAAATTCAATAATTAAATTGATGATGCAAATTTTTTACAGAATGTTACACTAAATAAAATATTGTTTGTATTATCTATATCAATTATTAATAATCAATCTGTTATAATTAATTATTATCGAATTAAAATTGTGCTAATCATTTTAAGTTATTTTTACAACACAATATGTAACTTAATGTAAATTAGAATTTGTATTTTAAACCTCATGTATAAAACATCAATTACACCGAATATTTAAAAATGAATATCCCAAAATCTTCCCTGGTGTATAGATTTTTTTTAACTTTATATTTTTTAACAACTTTATAAAACTTCATAAAACTCAGAAATAAATATATGCCCTGAATCTCCCACAAGTTATCAGAATTAATAGCAAGTAAATTATATTATTCAAAGTAAACATTGCAACAAACGTCAACAGCAGGACCTTTATTGCAAAGCAACCTTTCGAGTGGAAAAATTGCAAGCAAATGAGTCAGACGGATTGACCGTGGTGTACCAGGGCAAAAATGTAATTTCGGAGAACTTTTAATTACAATAAAAATAATTTTGAGGTTTAAGAAATACAAATTTAAATTACATTAGGTAAAGAATATTCCGTAATAAATATTTTTTTCTTATTGCTTAGAGCCGCGAATGTCTGACTAGAACCTCTAACAAGTAATACATTCACCACTTTTTACCTTTATTTTAGATAACTAGTAATTTTATATCTGCCTACTAAACTCACTTCGAGAGAATCATGCGTCGAACATAGATTTTTTTACCTTTGAATTCCATGCGGAAAAATTTAAAAAACTCAAAATAAGCAATTAGAATATCAATTCGAGACGTCTACATACGCTCTTTTTTTCATCGCCATTGAGTTCTCTCGTTTCTGAAAACAGTGATTATAATTCCTGTCACTAGCGGATTTCAACCAATGTCATTCTCTAATCTATCAGCATTGAAATATGGCACGAGTTGATAAATCTTATTTACTGAAATCAATTTTTTTTGTATCCATGTTCTCACTTTTGTTCTTTGGCAGTTGTTACTTTTTCTCATTTCGCATTTTTGATATTATATTCCTTAATCTTTGGTAAAATTATATATATATATATATATATATAATTAATCTCTTATAATAAATTAGTTTAAATTTGCTCTCTTTCATGGTGTTAAAACTTTGAAAATATTCGTAACAGTCTGTGAAATAATGATTGCGAAACATTTTTGAAAATAATTAAACATAGTATGGAGAAACACACAGACAAATGTTTTATTTGAAAGTCTTTACACAATGTGACAAATATTTAAGTGTATGCAAATAACATAAACAATAATGAGTAAATTCAAAGAAATATTTTAAATCAATAATAGATGGTTAATGTAATTTATGCTACTGTTATGAAATTATGATTTAATAGATTGAAATTCTAGAACTCAATAAATACAGAGATTTAAGTAGCAACTACGAAAAATGTAAAACATAATTATACTCTATTTGTGAAACAGTGATAACAGGCTTCCTGTCGACCATGCTGATAGTGGTCCAAGTTAGCCCCCCAGCTAGTGGACAGGAAAACTCATGCTCACATATGCTAAAAGCATCCTTTGCATCATTTGTGCATATAAGAGTCTAGAATCAAATCCTAGTATGAATTCAAACGGGCATTGAACAAACTAACAATCAAATATAGTGCATTTATCCATCAAAATTCCTCCAAATAGACAATATTTACTCTTTGATAGTAGCCGATATTGACCAGTTAATAGTATACATAAGTAATGCGAAGACAGGTTCACAGTCGTAGAGCATGTCAGCATACCATGGAACCTCACGTAATTATAAGGACCATCAGGTTACAAGTAAGATAAACAAAAAAAAAAAGGATAAATATACATTGATATTATACAGCTAACAAAGTAACTAGCATTTATTGAAGAAAGTGTTTTTATAAAATTGGATGTAAATATTCCCAAAAGATTACAGTTTTAGAAATAAGTATAACATTTAATAAAATTAAATTCACTTTGGTTGAATGGATAAGAGTTACATTCTGAAAAGAATAGCAATTGCAATTAAAATTCTGCCTTTGAACAAACTTATTTGTTTAGTAAAGGTTACATAAACATTGTATAGTAATTTAAAATTGAATTATATATATATATATATATATATATATATATATATATATATATATATAGAGAGAGAGAGAGAGAGAGAGAACATATATTAGTCACCTATTTTCATTATAAATTTAATAGTCTTACTTGCTTTTACTTTTATCAGTGATTCTGTAAAGGCAATGTACCTGAATTAAAAAAGGCAAGTAAAAACCTGAAAATTTTACAATAATTATATTACAGCCATGCTTTAAGGGTTGTTGATTATATGAAAAATATTGATTTTTATGAAAAATTTGCCATTTTACTTATTAGATTAAGGTAATCTTTCTAGAGACCTAAAGATATTTTCACCTGAAATTTATCCTTACTTGTTCACTTCACGTAATAAAGTAAATATTCCAAATTAATAACGAAATTTAATATTAAATGTAATAAAATAACACACTTCTCAAAAAGAATTATCATCGAAGTTAAGTTTTTACTAAATTAAGTTTTAGAACAAAGGATTTATTTTTACAACAAATGGGGAAATATTTTAGACATTTATAATTAAAAAATATGCATCCAATATCATTTCTTGAATAATCACCATTATGATATTTTTAATAACATAAATAATATTTCAGTTACATCTTACTTACACTCCCTCAGGAGTGTTTAATAAGCATTAATATTGTGTCAATCCTTTCAACAATTTTATTAAATTTAATTCAAATTGTTTGACTCAGATGATCACACGAGGTGAGCTTGCCAAGTGTGTGCCATTATCGCCCTCAGTCTTTTCTGTTTGAGCGTTCCGCTTGGCTTCGAAGTAATTGGGATTTTATTGCTGGACACGAGGGAAACCAACCCCCGGAAATTCCACCCAAAGCACCGACACCTGAGCTTTCGTTTCAAGGGAATGCGATGAAGTATCCTAATAACGAATCGAACCAGGAATGCATAATTATATTTCAGTCTTATGGAGTTGCATGTTGCTCCCGAAACAGTCGTGCTATGTGGCTAATTATTAGCTAATTTCGGAATTTAGGTACCCAGGCACAGAGAACGGCAGAAAATAGAAGAGGCGTAGTAAATATAGAATTTAAAATTGGAAATGCAATCACATCTCATTTAAATAGAGTTGAAGCAAATTGCAGTCTAAGTGAAGAAACTATGTCAAAATTCTAGTTATTTAATTAAGTTTTCATGTAATTAAAACTTCATTATCGCCTCCGCTGAGTCTTTTACTTTATGTTTAAGTTCGTGTTTTAATATGCGTGTTACATTTACGTTCCCTTGTGTTACAGTCACAATAATACATGTAGCAATACATTTACTAATTGCATGCATGAAAAATGCAACTTATTATTTAGAATTTAACTTAATTGTAGAATTTTTCAATGTTTTTTATGTTATGCCAAATGTATTCACTTTTTTTTAAAGTTTTGTAAAAAATTGATAGTAACAAGAATATTTGGTATGTATAAATGAAGAATAAATTATAAAAGTAGACAGAAATTGAAGAGCAAAATAGATTCAATTTATTTTAAGTTATAACACCTCAGTTAATTGAAATCAATGTCATTTTTGTTAAGTGCTATTCCTTTCAAATATCAGGAGGATCTTACTTAAAATTACTTGTTCAATATTTAATTTATGATAATACAAGATTTTACTCACATTTCAATAATAAAGCTGCATAAAAGGAATGAAATTTTATTTATCAAGGTCAAAAATTTTCTATGTGATGTTATTATGTGTGATTATTAACCAAGTAACAAATGTAAATGTATAAAAAATTGTGCATTATTTATTGTAAATGATTTCTAGAAATTTTGAAATAGTAAAATAATTTAATTAAATTAAAGTTTTCCATATGAAACACATGTTTTACTAAGTTATTCCTTGAGAAACATTTCATATATTTTCACAATAAAAATAACAGGATTTGCATGCTATATAAAAAAGAATATAAAAATAGTATTTCCAAAAAAATAATATTTTTATGCAAACAACAGAATTTACATTTTATTTAAAAATATTTTGATGGAATTTAATTTTTAACAAAACTTTAAATATTGTAGGTAAATGAAACACTTTAATCGAAGCTTGTCATACTTTTTTAACTAAATCATATTTGTGTAATTTTAACCCCCTATAATTTGAATAATTTATTAAACATAAAAACTTGTTATAAAAACAAGTTTACTTCCTCAAATTTTCGATTCTAACCCTACAATCAAAAATATTAAGTGGGTAATTGTCATTTGAATCTGGACGTTAAGGTAAGTAAACTCTTATTATAATAGCAACTGGAGTAGAAAAAAGGTCCCACCAGTTTACGGAACGGACCACTAAAGCCAAACTTATGTCAATTTCCAAATTTTGCGAAGACCACACCCAACTTTGGAGCATTGATAATTTACGACAAGATAATGTGTAACTTCACTACGCCTCGTCATGCCTAGAGTAAGATGTAACCAGCTCTATTGGTTTAAATGTTACTATTAATTACCTAGAAATACAAATATAATGAACTTTTGGATTTCTGTTGTATTAGTTTTTATTCAAAAAAATTACCGAATACTTCATTTTCAAATAACTCTTACAATATTAACATAAATATAATGAGTGAACTTAATAAAATTTTGTACAATTTAAATTAAAATAAATGATTCATATACCAATTTTCCTGTAGAATGCTAATATTAACAAAATGCATTGCAAAATAACATTTATTTTGTTTCAGGAAGGTATGTGCTATTATTTTTTTTATTAAATTGGTTAGTTTTCATTATTATTTTTATTATTCATATTTACTTGTCTTACTTAAATTAGAAAAAAAACTATTTTGAAAACGAACATTTAGAAAATATTTTCTGTAGCAAATACAGTGAAAATCAAATAAAAATTATAAAAAGAAAAAGTAAAAAGAATCACGGTTCTGTGATCGGCCTTTTTTTTTTTTTGTGTGTGGATAATGTATTTTGCACCGTGTTAACACTTTACCTTTCAGATGCTCCTATTGGCTCTCACCGTTCAGCATGATTTCCAATCAGTGATCAGTAAACAAAGGGTTGGAGGGTTTGTTTACGTTTTTGCAATAGTAAAAGGCATCGACAACTGGTCCCTAATTGTACCGATTTTAAAACTTAACTTTTAATTTCTTTTATTTTGTATCTTACTTTTTTTATAAATAGTATTTTTTTTTTTTTTTTTTTTTGAGTACCTACTTAATTTTGAATTTAGAAACATTTATCTTTTATTTTTTACTAACAATAATTAAGCAGCCATTTAAAATTCCAAGTTTATTTATGAATTAAGATGAGGAGGTTTAAGGGGTATATCCCCCTGTTGGTACTCCGTAAACGGTACGCCAGTTGCCAGTAGCAAATAGATTTGATCTTAAACAGCAACTGGAGATTAATTATTTAATTTATTAGAACTTGGAAGAACTTTAATTATATTTTATTTAAAACTTGTGAGATACATAATACGGTTTCAAAATGGTAATTTAAAAGGTTAGAGACTACTGTAGAATATGTCTTAAAAGTTTTATGATTCACTTATGAGTTTAATGGAAAATGCATGAAGATTTACACATTAGTAATAATAATATATTCTGTATATTATTTCCTAGAGCAAGAAAAGAAGAATAGTGGGCACTGTTATTAGCGTTTATTTAATTTATTTTCTTATAATAATAATTATTAAGTAAAACAAATACTAAAATGGCAATATTTGCTAAAATTGACATATCAATTAAAACTTCTGGATATATTATGTTAATTAGTTACATCATTTACATAAATACTGCTAAAAATAACAAGCAATTAAACACAAATAGTTTTTCAACTAGTTTTTTTGGATGCAGATAAAATATATGAGCATAATTTATTTGAACTGCTTTGAAAAAATTGTGAATTTTTATTTATCAAACTGTACGATAAATATAGCAAAAATATGATTTTTCTCCATTTATCGTCCATTGCATTATACAAGAAGGTAGAATAACGTAATACCTTCTGAAATATAAACATCTTCTAAAATTGTTGAAATACTTAAGACGATGGAATATTTGAGGAGATATATATAGATATGCATATTTGAATTATATTTGTATAATTCAAATATTATTATTTTGTGTTTTATTTTTGCATATGTAATTAGCCTTTTATAAATGTACATATGCAAAAATAAGCAATTAGTTATATTTGTATTTAGTCACATAAAAGTATGTTTATTAACGTGATATGGTTACTAAAAATCATTTCTCATTGACTTCAGAAAGCAATGGGCGAAAGTGCTTAAAATAATACAAGAATTTTAGCCGTGTTTGAGTATATATATTATTTTTGTTAAGTTGATAAGCGTATGAAAAATTGATTATCATTAATTTTGTGAAGCAATGTGTAAAAAGGCTTCTAATAATATTTGTTGTTTAACATATATAATACGGTGATACTTGGCTTCAAAAATCAAAACGTATTAACTCTTTCATTTAAAATCATCCATTTCAAGGTATCCTCCGCTCGTTCTTTGTCTTTAGTATTGGCCATTCTTTCCATATTAGATTCATTCAGATTTTCTGATATTTCCATATTTTCTGTAGATCTAACTGCTGCTCTTTGTTTAGAGTCAATTCTGATCTGATTGAGTAAATTCTTTTTTAGACTGCATTGCCATCATCTATGACTCTAAAATTAACCTCTATGACTATCAAATGGGACCATTATTTCTGTTAAATGAGACTATTATGATCTATCAAATTTCTAAAATCCAGAAACGGGTTTTGGAGAATTCCATTGAAAAGTCAGACAATACAATAACGTCAACCAATGAAATTTCGCCAAACACAAAAAGTTGCTAAATTGGTGTAAAACCTAATTTATCCTAAGTTGGGAAATTTTTTAACAAATATTAATCCAACTTAATCTGAAATATTTTTTCATCTAGGCTTTGTATTAAAAATATCCCTGCCAATTTTGAGGACAATTGAATGTAAATTGAGACCTCGCATAGGATGAAATTCACACAAACTTTGAGAAATATATATATATATATATATATATATATATATATATATATATATGTGTGTGTGTGTGTGTGTGTATCATTATTGTGAAAATATGTAATTATTATTTAACTTATTATAATTATAATTATTAGAATAATATTTGCATATGAATATTCTTAAGATGAAAAAAATTATTATTGTATTTGAAAAATTATTTATATTTTTTATAAAATAAAAAGCTAGAACTATTTTAATATTTTAGGAGAATATCTCTTAAAAAGAGTGTAAAACATGAATTTGATGTTAAGGAGTTTTTTTTTTCTATACTTGCTAGAATAATTGCTTTTCACATTGAATTTCATAAGATTATGAATTGATACTCCTTGCATTGCAAAAATAAAATATGAGACCGTTTCTTAACAAATGCGGAACGTTTATTTTATGTCAAATTTCCTTTCATAAAAAGGAAACAACTTAGTTGCAGCGTATGTCGTGACTTCATTATTCCTGTAAATATTCCATGCTTACATGGATATCGAGGTGCTTGGGCCTGGACAGAAAATTGTATATCATTCCAAAAAAAGCTTGATTAATGAAAGTAAATTAGTTATCATCGATTGCAATGATACAATTCGCGACAAGAAAACAAAAAAGAAACACGAAAAAATTGCAGAAAACTGTCGACTTTGGTGTTAAACCAATAATGACATTTATTCTACTTCACTGCGTGCTATGCTATTGGAGAAAAAAATGAAAGTACGATTATCAGCAAGAAACAACGGCAGTAAATTAACTCTGGGATTGGTTCAAAACTTGAAGCTCTTCGTCGTGTTTTTTGTTTTCTTACTCTTGTCGATTTTGTTAGTATTTATATTTCGTGTTTCGCCAGAGGTTATTGGGTGTAGTCAGATCTGATTGCAAAGAGTAGTTAAAGTGTATTTTTCAACTGAGATTGCAGAGAGAAGCTCAATTTATTGGTTAAAATGTTTTTATTTACTTATTTTTAGACGATAAAGGTCTTTGATATAAATAGCAAACTTGTTATAGCATTTTCTATTCTTTTAGAATTGAGTAAAGGAAATAGAAAACAGTATTTTTTTACCGCGGATAGGTAATTTAGGGGTCTGATGGTCGAATGATTAAGGCTCTCGTGCTCGGTGCACATGTTTCTGATTCGAGTCCCGGTGGTGGCCCGGATGTTTTTAGTGGTCCGGAATCCACTTTAAACCGTAGGTTCCCGGTCTAATATGACTGTTGGGCGTAGAACTGACAAGCTTACCGCGTAAAAACGAAATATTTCCTGTCTCAAATTCTACCATTCGGCAGACGGTCTTAGCCCACTATGGATTTGGTTTGTCGCTCTACGGTCATCTTGTGCACACGAGGGCTAAATATACTGGAACCTACAGTTTAAAATGAATTCCGAACCACTCACAAACATCCATGCCACCGCCAGCATTCTAACCTGAAGCCCGTGAAATCAAAGATCAAAGCACTAGCTGCTGGCCCATCATGGGGTCATTGCACCACTGACGATGATGGATAGGTAATTTAAGTTCAAATTTTTTCCATACAAATATCTCATTTTGATATTGTGATCGCTTTAATTATTTTTTCATATTTTTACCCATTATTAAATTAAAATATGAAATTTTTTCCAGTAAATTCGTTTCTTCTGATTTACAGAGTTTTATACATCTTCGAAAAAAATAAATATTCTAAAAATTTTTTTAAATAATGCTACTTACAATTTTTACTGATGCCATTTTAATATTATAAACTATTGTGACAAAAAAGTATACTACTTCAGAAATTACCTGATGGTAATTATTTTAGAATTTAACTGATGGTTCGAATGACTAGTTCTGGCGCTCAGTACCACAGTTTTCATGTGCTGGCTGCGCCCTGGATGTTTGGAGTGGTTCGGAATCCACTTTAAACATTAGGTCCCGGTCTAATAGGATCGTAGAGCGTAGTTGTGTGCCACATGGGTAGTGCTGAATGAGTAACAGCTGTGCAGCCCTTGCTTATGGCATAAAGATTATTTGTCTCTGTATTGCCAGCTGCATTGAAACAAGAACATTAGAAATATTTCAAATTACTATGGACATAAAAATACGATTAGTAAACTACTATAATACAAATATAATATTTTCCAAAAATAATAATAATAATAAATCAATAAATATATTTTAAAAATGGGTATCGTTATAAGCCTATTTTTTTTTTTTTTTTGAAATAGATAGTTGAATAAAAAAAAGATCGATGAGATGAAGTGAAGACATTGCCTCATGAATGGCTTTTAGGGGTAACTTTCCGTACTTGTATCCTTATGGGAGCGAACCTGGAAAACTTCCCCCAGGCTTCTATACTTGCTATCGGTATATGATACTTTATACACGTTGTGTCACAATCACCATCAAGTTCCTCTTGTTTATGAAAGCAGTGACAGCAAGACAGTCCTCTAGCATCTTCAAACGTCGGTCCACCTGAAATTTGACACAGCTTTTTACCACGAATTTGGTAAAATTCCCTTTTGAGATTATTATCTAATCAAGTAAAATAATCTGCTTCTTTATAAACATTTTTATCTGCTTTCTTCTGAGTTTTTTTCCTGATATGTCAGCCCCAACCTACGCATCATGATTACGCACCAATTTAGCTCTACCAGTTCAGATTTCAATTAAATTTACCACAAGTATGCTAAGAATAGAATATAAAGTAATATTATCTACTATTATTAAATTTAAAATATACTAGTTTTAAAAGTTATTAAAAGCCCTACAGTTATTAAAAGATTCTAAAAATAGCTAAAAATACGTGAAAATCGCTTATGTGGCAAAAATTTTCATTCAAAGCAACTTTTCCTCATTAGGCTAAAAATTCTGTTGTAGTTTTTGTTTTTTAACATTCTGTATGACCTTCTTTGACCTTTCTTACTTGTAAATACAAATTATTTGTAAATGAATATTAAAAAGAATTATATTTTAATTATAAAAAAAATAGAAATCAATTTAAATTGATATAAAATATTTCACAAATTCTAAAGACAAATATATAAAAATACAAACATAAATTTATTAGAAAATTGTTAATTGAGTAATTTTTTTCAAAAGTACACTTAAACCTTATTTAAGAAAACTGAACCTTCAAAATTTGTGAAACAATTCTTTAAGTTCGCATCCAATAATATTCAATAGTTCAGAAAAGTTCAGAGTGAAACGGTAAAATATTTATTATTAAAAAACTATAAAAAGGTGTAATCATTGGAAAATTCTTTTTTTTTTCTAATGCAGCTATGAAACACTTAGTAATGTCTTTTATACGTGTAGCTTGAAGATAAGCTACGGAGTAACACTACCCTCGCAGAGCTCTAAGATCCTGTTAGACTGGAACCTACGGTTTACAATGGACCAAACATCCATGGCCTCAACGGGATTCGAACCCGAAACCTGCGTTCCCGAGCACTAGCCACTCGGCCATCAGGTCAGTGGAAAATTAATTTAAAATTTAAATTTAAGAAATAGCATTCGATAATACCAATGTTAAATTATTTACTAAGCTTCACAACGAGATGAAGTAGTTAATTATAATTTATTTAAAAAGGTTGAAAACCTATTCAAAAATATTTTATTTAATAAAGTAATTAGACTTTATGCTCCAAATAATATTAAATTTACAATACTGGAGATCAAATTTTTTTCTTAGACTCGTTATTATTTTTCATTTGTTGGAAAATTATGATAAAATTCTAATCTATGAGAAACAAAAGTACATTTTTGAGAAACATAAAATAAAATTAAATGTTCTGAAAGCCCATTAGTTAAAAGAATCATCAGTTTGCATTTGTATAAATCTGAGGAATTATTCCGAAATTATTATTCATTTTATATATTACTGAATCTATTCAGTAAACTAGAAAAATAATAATACATGAATTATTTGACTTTAAAAGGACAATAATCGTGACAAAAATAATAATTTATAATTGATAGTATAAATTATAAATTATTTTGCAAAATAAAATAATGTAAATAGCATTTGCCATGAAATTCAGCATGGTGGTTTTTGATCAAAATTTGGTTAAAGTTTTAATCAATTAGAAATAATATCAATTTTTTATATTAGTGTTAAATTATATAGAAACTTAAACTCTATTATTGATTTCCTACATTATATTTAAACTGACCAAATAATAGCATTATGCTAGAAAATGGGTAAAAGCATGTTTTTTTCCATGATTTTAACCTGGGTTGCATTTAGTTTCGTTGCTACATGCAACAAATATTTCGCTTATAATTTTCGTTGCAACATGCATATTGACTCAAAACAAACTCGAAATTAACTCAGCAAAATGTCAGCAAGCTACACTGTTATTAAGTAAATATTTATATTGTCAAATGTAAAAAAAATATATGTTTAATATTTTTATAATAAACATAATTATCTGAATTTTTTCAAAAAATTTATTTTTATAAATTAAATTCATTACAGGTAAAAAATTATGCATGTACAGGGTGATTATAAATAAAGCCCCACTTTCAAAATGCTGTAAAAAAAGGACCACTTGTCACAATGATTTCAAACTTGAACTGAAGATACTTAAAGAAGGGGGAAATTTTATGGAATCAAAAAAAAAGTTCTAAAAAAAAACCGTTCCACCGATCTTTCATATCCAATTTGGTATGATCTTGCCGTGGTGGATGGGCTTTCCACTCACAGTGTGATAACTGTTGAATGACTGGGAAGTCATTTTTTCCAACAAAAACCGAAACAATCAAGCACATTGGAGCACTCGTGCCAAATACATTGTCATTTCCCTTCAAAATATCACTGACAGCCGAATTCACTTTCATTATGCTGCTTACAGCGACATCTATTAAAACACTTTGGAATTTTTTTTTATGCCGTAACGTTTCCCCCTTCTTCGAGTATCTTCAGTTCAAATTTGAACTTCTTGTGACGAGTGGTTCTTTTTTGACAGCATTTTGAAAGGGGGTCTTTAATAATAATCACCCTGTATATAAATATATATAAATTTGTGAACTTTTTTACATCCATACAAATAATTTAATTAGTTTAAAATTTAACTATTTAAATTATTTAAGCTTTTAATTATTTCAAGATCTTTTAATTAGTATTGATTTAAAAAAAATTTATTATTTTTTAATGAAATTTTTTGCATGAATCGGTCTAGGAGTCTTTGTTAATGGCCAAGAGAGCTCAAGTTCAAATATGCTGGTGGTTTTTCCTTGTCGTTACTGCTTTGATAATCAAGAAAAGTAGAAGGCGAATGTGATAACGTATATAATGCAGCTTTCGAAAATTCTAAAATATTGCACTGTTCGAAATTCAAAAATTTCAAGTAGCAAAACATACTCTTTTTATTGAAATATGATCTACATAGTGAAGAACTTTAAATAGCGTTAGAACGGTACCTGTCGGACGAAATTCGACGGCAAAAGACTGACTAAGAAGAAAAGTGAAAACAACCAATAATTTCAGGGAAGCAAAAGAAAGCAAAAGAATTTAATGTGTTTCACAAATTTTCTACTTGAACTCCTTCACGTATGAAAGCACTGGGCCTGATGGCCGAAAGGTGCCCAAGTTTCGGGTTCGAATCCCGGCGGGGCCATGGATGTTTGTGCTGGTTCGGAATCCACTTTAAACCATAGGTCCCGGTCTAACAAGATCGTACAACGTTGTCGGGGTTGTGTGACTCGCATCCGTAGCCTATTTTCAAGCTACATGTGCCCCCCTGGGTAATTAAATTAATTCTAAATGAGTAACAGCGGTGCAGCCCTTGCTCAAGGCATAAAGATAACTGTCTATAAGATAACTAACTATTGCCAGCTGCATTAGGAAAATAACGCATGAAGGCACTTTGCATGTGACAGATGGTGGACAGCACTGAAGCCCATATCATGGCAAGGGGAATTTGCTGAACCTGAGGTATGATGACATCTTTCAAATCAGATGGAATTCATGGTTCAGATGCATTTCAGGTATCTCCATATGCAGAAGTCTATTGAAGTGAGATCGGGGGAACTTGGCGACCATCGAAATCTGAAATGGCAATAAGTAATTCTGTCACTGTTGTGTTAAGAAATGTTTGACAGAAATCATCACAAAAGGGGGTGTGTCATCTTAAATTTCTAGTTATACTTTTCAGTATCGACAAAATCTTTCCGTATATATGAATATGGTTTTGATCGTTTCTTATTATATATGAAAGTTAAATGCTTAATTAGATAAAATTCTGTGCTAATGAGTTATTTTTACTAGGGAGAAAGTGTTAATAAGAAGCAATAATCCATGTTCAGTATATATAGAGAGAGAAGTTGATATTCATCTTATTTCAATGAACCCCATCTTAAATAAAATTGCTAGACATATTTACATGCTTCGTTCTTTCCCATTAAGAGTTAATGGAACAAAGGTTTTAAAAACTATAAAATTGAAATGGTTAAAGAGATTGTAATATTTAAAATATTCTTTCTAAATATACATATAAACGGGTGGTTGCATGGTAAGGTAAAATGATGCTTTAATGTATTTTAAAAGCTATAACTAAGCAATATAATGTTTTTCTTTGAAGTTATTATTTTTTAATCTTGTAACCAAATAATCTTGAACAAGTTCTAAATATGTATTTTTTATTTAGACAAAAATAATTTCCTTCCTCACTCGTCTGTTTGGTGCTACTTGGTATTATGATTTAGAAATTTTCTTTAAATTAAAATTCATTATTTAAAAAAATAATCAAATTAAAGTTACTTGTTTAAAATATTATATTTTTGAAGTATAAGGGAGTGTGTCCTTTTTAATATATTTTTTGTCTGTTTCAAACGTTTTATTATATAGGCTTATTGATATTTTACTTTCTAATTTGTTTTTTTTTTATCTATAAGTAGTTATCCACACCAACATTTTCTTTACAAATTGACAAAGCATAATTCCTGATGATATAAGTATTTTGCATCCGGGATTAATTTGATTACAATTCACTTTTCTCCTTTTTTTCGCAATTATTTATTTCCTATTGAAATTTACCAAAAATTAGAAATTCTTATGAATTATTTCTTTAACAGTGAATTTCTTAACAGTAATTAATACGAAATACCGAAAATAAAGTGTTCCTTATTTAATATACAGCGTGAAGTCTCACTTTCAAAATGCTGTAAAAAAAAGAAACATTCGTCACAATGAGTTCAAATTCGAGCTGAAGATACTTGAAGAACAGGGAAATCAAAATCATCAAAAAAAGCTCCAAAGTGCATTAAAAAAATGTCGTTGTAAGCTGCATAAAGAAAGTGAATTCAGCTGCCAGTGATAGTTTGAATAGAAATGACAATGTATTTAGCATGAATTGCACATTAAACCAACTGTAGTGTTCAATGTGCTTAATTGTTTCGGTTTTTTGAGGGGGGAAAATGATTTCCAATCATTCAACATTGGGACACTGTTAGTGGAAATTAAGGAAGCCCATCCACCCCGGCAAGGTCATACCAAATTGGATGTGATAAATCGGTGAAACTTTTTTGGAAACTTTCATCTCAAGTATCTTTAGTTCAAATTTGAACTTATTGTGACGAGTGTTTCTTTTTTTACAGCATTTTAAAAATGAGACTTTAATTATAATCACCCTTTTAATAATGGAGGCATTATATAAGGCTTTAATTTTCGAATAAAAACTAAAAAATAACTTGATTTCCTGTAACCGGTCAATTGTGGGTAATTTTTCACAGGGTCCGCTAATTGATAAGTCACCCAACCCACTGGTCAACAGATTTTAAAATAGAAAACAGTTAAGACATCAGTGAGGCAGAATTTTTTTTCCATTAAAATAGCGGATTGTATTGGAATTAATGAAGTCTATTTTATTGAATTAAATTGAACCACTTTAAAAAATAAATAATCCATCTTATTCATTTATGTGTTTTGCTGTTGTTGTCGCGTCCCTCATGGAAGAGGGGTGCAGCTTTTTCTCTGATGAAGCACCAGTAGGTAGAAGTCTGACTTCGGCTCCGTTACGCTCTTACAGTCATAGGAAACCGGGACCTATGGCTTAAAGTGGTATTCCGAACCACTACAAACATCTGCGGCACCGAGTGCCAGAGTGCTAGACACTCGGCCATTCAGGTCAATTTCTGTGTTTTAAATTAACAATTTGAAACTATCCAATTTAATTTATTATAACAGTAAATTTGCATTTCGGTAAGTCAATAAAAGAAACAATTTTTATTTCATTTTAAATAAGATCAAAATTCTAACTTTTCGAAATTTTTATAATAAAAAACCATGTAGCGAAATAACAGTCCATTAACAACGTTTAAAAGTGGCAATAATTTTGCGTCGAAAAGAATTCAGTAACATATCGCATTATTTTATTCAATAAATAAATCTTTAATGTACAAAACTTATCCAATTAAAATTGATGATAATTTAAAATGATATTTTTGTATTTATAGCGTTTCGAAGATAATGCATACCGTATTATAAAAATACGATATACAAAAACTCTCTATTGTTTTTTGGTTATGCATTAGATTTCTTTTCATTTAAATTCCCTGTAATTTTCGAAATTATTTTCCGTACATATATAATTAAAACGGCCGTTAAAAACTTACATTTTTTCTTAATACAAATTCAAAACATTAAATAGATTAAAATATCTTGTAATAAATTTATTATTTCTATACAACTTAACATCATTTAATTTTTAAAAGGCCACAATTTATTTTAAGCTTTATAAGTCATTGATAAATCATTATAATATTAATAATAATAATAATATGTCATTGAAATCTGTATATCGATCGTCAACCTTCGGGAATAAGAAAATGTATGTTGGAAGTTGCGCAACTAGTGTGCAAGAGAGATGGGGTTCGAATCTACTGGAGTTGTCGTTTGCAATTACTGTATTCAGAAATGAGTAGATTCGATACTAATTGTCAAAAGTATACAAGGGCCTCTCATCGACACTCAGGCTGTCCCGAGTTGTGTCCACTACTGCACCGAAACAAGTAACAATTGCTTCTTAAAATATTTCTCAAAGGGCAAAAAAATCTAAGACAACAACACCTGTGGGCAAGAATATGAATATAACGAAATATAAAGTTCGAATAAAAGGCTCGTAAGTCAAATACCTTTCTGCACAACCTTTCCATACCTTTCTGCATCAATTGATAAAATTACAGAATGCAATGAATCCCTGAGTAGGTCAACAGAGCATTCAAATAGTGAATAAAAAGGGATAAATCACAATTATAAAGCAAAACTCTCATTCCAATTTATTTCCTTCAAGAAATTTAAATTGTATCGAAGCCTTATTTATGGGTTTAGACACAGTAAAAACATGCTACCATTTAAGAGATTTTTGGTTTGATTTATCGCTCTACGGTCATCTTGTGCACACAAGGGCTAAACAGACCGGGACATACAGTTTGACGTGGATTCCGAACCACTCACAAACACCCATGCCACCACCAGAATTCGAACCTGGAGCCTGTGGTACCAAAGGCCAGAGCACTAACCCGTTGACCATCAGGCCTCATTTAAGAGAGGACATCCAATTGAGCTAAAGGAAACATAATTATTAAAATCAAAGGTTTCGATCTACATTGTGTTGTGGTAATGCCTATCTTCGAAATGGGTGGAAACGGTTCAATTATGGCAGAACACAATTGAAAAATGAGACCTTCGATCTGGAGGTAGACAAGCAAATGAATCCTCAGAGAGTTTGTCACAGCTTCTGATTTATCATTATCAACTAACGTGCAATCAGGTCACTTGCAATGACAAACAGTTGACTCAAACACAGGGTCGAGGATGTCACCACTTTCACCGACCTATCATAAATGTCATAGACCTCACATTTTTCACCGACCTATCTGCTTATCATGCATGTGTTAAGCACATTTTAAGAGATGTTTTGATAATTCAATCGTAAATTTCAACGATTGCAATACATTTGTTTTCGGCTATAATTTGCTCTTCGAAATTCATCGGCGATGGCATCAAGGACTGCAGTGGGCCACTAATTTGAATGTCGATGGACTGTAATTAGGCTGACCATTCGTTACTGCTTTGTTCGATACTGTATTTCATTCTGACCGCTTTGTTGTCATCCATTACACCCTTAGAATCTTATAAGATGAGTTTGATTCGTTATCCTTAACATCAACAACCGTTTCCAGTAGGTTATAAGATGATTTTGCCTCTCTATCTTTAACATATCCAAAATTTATCCTTGTAGCTCAGTCGCATGAAGCATTATGTGATTAATTCCACAGAATGCAATAAAAACCAGCATTCTTTATGGTTGGTTCAGTTTTTACCCGTGCAAAGTTCACCGAAAGTCATGTCCAACAAAAACTTAACTTTTCAATGGCAAGGGTGGTTTTCTTTACTTTGAAAGAATGATGCGAATGAATGATGAATTGCCACGTGGCATGCGTTTTATCGATTACCAGTGCGTCGATGTTATTCTATCGTCGTTGAGTTTTCTTTATTTTAAGACACTTCGTCTGTTCTTTCCAACAGGATAATGCCCAGTTGCGCGCAAACATAATCTATATTGAATGGATTCGAGCATGTGAAAAGCTTCTTTGCTTAATCACAAGATATCTTCTAATTTAATGCATTTGTTATATGTTACGCAAGACCTTCCTTCTGTCTCCGTGATCTAACTCAAGATTTCGAGAGAATTTGACAGGACAAAAGGGAAATCTTCGGAAACATAAATTACATTCAATCAACATATTTTAATTTAAACTGTAAATGCTCTTGTTTTTATAAAAAAAAAATTTTTTTTTTTTGAAGACGCAATTAACTTTATGTTCTCATATTCTTTTCTATACAATATGAAAATCGTGTTATGTTTTTATTTTGAAAATATATGTAATTTTTTCAAATGAATAACGTAATAAAAATTGTGTATTATGCAGAAAACTTTAATTTAATTCAATTAATTTACTATTTCAAAATTTCTAGGAACCATTTACAATAAATAATGCATAGTTTTTTATAGATTTAAATTTCTTACTTGATTAAAAATATCACATAGAATACTTTTCATTTAATATATAACTGCAGATATTCCATATGCAACAGCAGTTTGAAAACTTAGTTTGTCATTTCTAATTATTTCAAAAAAATATTTTCTATACCATTGGAGTAACTAATTGTTGCTTATTATGTTTCTTTTCTACAAAACATAAAGTAAACTTAAAATAATTTATGTTAAATATCCATTAATTCCTCTCTAGTATTGCTAAATTTGCAGCAGACGTCAAAAAATGTTTAGCATCGTGAATTAATACATTTATGTATTATTAAGGATAAATATAAGCCAAAAAAGGTCTAACTAGTTATAATACTCAAATAATTACTTAATTATTTACAAAACAATTTCATGGAACATTAAATATTGATGATTAACTGTAAAAAGCAAAGATTTTATCTGATCTCTAAAGGTAAATTGCAAACATTTCCAATTACTTATCTTTTAATTAAATAGAATTGTAGAATTTACCCTTCCAAATAATGTATTGTATTTTATAAGGAAATAATGAAATGAACATCCATTTTACTGCTACATTTTAATTTTAATCTAGTAGTTTTTTTATGACAATATTAATGCATATGCTTAAAGATTTAATTAAATTTCCTTCAAGCAGATGCTTTAAAATTCAAATCTTTTAAAATAGAATATATATTACAAAATTTTTATTTATTTTATATATTAATTTATATATTATATTTTTTAATTTTTATTTTAATTTATTTTATTTCTATTTTTTTACAAAATTTAAATAAAAAAGACTGGATCGCCTCGAGAATTTATGAAAAATACTTAACTACATGGATGATAAAATAGTAAATATGATAAATAACATGACAATTATGTCTTTTAGTTTCTCTTTTGAAATATTAAGATCTTAAAAATGATACTATTAAATTTATAATTTAATTCCAATTTTACATTTGAAAATATTATTTTCATTTAAAATTTTTGTATATTAATAAATGGCATTAACTCATTCTCGGAATATGCTGGAAATGCAAGCATAAAATAAATTAAAATAAAAGCATTTTTTAGTTAATTAATTACTTAATTTTAAGTTAACTTAGTTAGTTATTTTAATTTTTATTTGTAATTAAAAATTTTAATTATTTCAAAACAAAATATTATTAATTAAATTTCAAATTCAATAGTCCTTCACAATTTCTGCATATAAATGCATTTAAAAACAATTACATCTAATATATCAATAGTGAACTTTAAAAAGATTATAAGTGATTGTTTTATAAAAGATTTATTACATTTTATAAGAAATTCATCAATGCCAATTTTCGTTGAATCTTTAATGGAATAGTTAAATTTTAATTTTGAAATCTATAATTATTACGCATAATTCTATTAAATTTCTAATTTAATTCTAAATTTGCATTTACAAATATTATTTTCTCCAATTTAAAATTATTATACTTTAATAAATTTTATTTACTCATACGTTGTTGGAACATGCTTATTAGTAGAAAATAAAAATGTTAGCGCAGAATAAATTAAAATAAACGTATTTGTTAGTTGGATTTGCAGTTATATTTTTTAATTATTTAAAAATAAAATATTACTAATAAATTTCAAATTCGATAATCCTTAACTGCTTATTATAGAAAACAAATTTCGTTGAATCTTTAATGGAACTGCTAAATTTTAATTTTGAAACATATAATTCTTAAGTATAATTCTATTAAATTTCTAATTTAATTTTAAATTTGAATTTGCAAATATAATTTTCTTCAATTTAAAATTATTGTACTTTAATAAATTTTGTTTAATCATACGTTGTTCATATAAAATAACGAGTAGAAGTAGAAAATAAAAATGTAAGCTTAAAATAAATTAAAATAACAGCATTTGTTAGTTGGGTTTACAGTTATATTTTTTTAATTATTTCAAAATAAAAAATTACTAGCAAAATTTCAAATTCGATAATCCTTAACTGTTTACTTTAGAAAACAAATTTCGTCAAAATTTAATGGATCTAATTTCATATCATTTCATAATAACCACATGATAGATTAACTATATAAATAATAAATATAGGCATGCTAATGGCAAAAAAAAAAAAAAAAAAGGAATTCTACACTGAATTTCAAAATTTTTAAGGTGATTTTTAAAATATTGCAGCAACGACGAAAACAGTTCATATTCAAATAACAAATATGACAATTAATTTAGTCATTTAAGGAAGTTTTTTAATAAGGAATAATCGTTTATTTATTTATAATCTATTACTTTTACCAGTTTGCATTTAAAAATGGTAAAAAAAAAAATCAACATATTCAAATAACCATATAACAGTTTTTCTTTCTTCAAACCAAAATATCGCTTCTGGTAGTTTACCATCGATGTATATTTGTAAAAATGCATAGCTTTCTCTTTTTTTTAATATACTATTCAAACGTTCGAGTTCTTAAGCAAACATTTTCGCTAAAATATTGAAAGGCGAACTACACAACGCATGTTCTTTTACAGAAAGAAATGTCAATTTAAGAAGCAAAGCTTGATATTTGAATTTTTGACATCTTTGTGCCACGCACAAAATGCTTGCGCATTCTAACAGAGCATTTTACAGTTTTATAGTTCATAAGAAAACAATATAAGATATTCTGATCATGCTTCAAAAGAATGTTTTTCAACCAGTATGTGAAAATTACATCGAAAATGTCAAAATAGCTCCAACGTGTCTTGTTAGAATACGAAATGTCAGGAGCAAACAGAAGGTCACATTTTAAACATTCAAATACGTTTTTAAGTAGGCGTGTACTTATCAACTTAAATGCATAATTATTACGCATATTTCCATGTCTTTCTCTACTATAATTTCTATGAATAAAATTCTTTAAATGCAATAAATATTAGGGGTTTTTTGTGGTATTTCACCACTTTTAACAAATCTTCAAATATATTTTATCTTACATTATATATATTTTTATATATTTTTGCCGATATATTTTTTATTTGCTGTAATAAGGTTAAAATTACTTCATATATTACTCACCATGCTACTTACCATATTCTTTTCTTCTACATAACTTATTATAGTTACTTACAGCAAATCTGATTGTACACAACATTATACTAAATAACAAACTAATTAATATTGGTTTCAGTTGTTTAAGGTCACTATATACAGGGTGATTATAATTAAAGTCCAATTTTCGAATGCTGTAAAAAAAGAAACACTCGTTACAATGAGTTCAAATTCGAGTTGAAGATACTTAAAGAAGGGGAAAACGACAAGGCGTCAAAAAGTTCCAAAGTGTATTGATAGATAAAGAAAGTGAATACGGATGCCAGTGATATTTTGAATCGAATGACAACGTATTTGGCATGAGTTGCACATAAAACCAACTGTACCGTTCAGTGTGCTTGATTGTTTCGGTTTTTAGTAGGAAAAATTACTTCCAAGTCATTCAGCAGTTGTGACATTGTGAGTTTAAAGCCCATACACTACGTTAAGGTCATACCAAAATTGGATGGGAAAAATCGGGGAAACTTTTTTTGATGCCGTTTTCCCCTTCTTCACCTATCTTCAGTTCAAATTTGAACTCATCGTGTCTAGTGGTTCTTTTTTTACAGCATTTTGAAAGTGGGACTTTAATTATAATCCCACTGTATGTTAAAATCAAACCATTTTAATTTCAAGATCTTTATTATACTTTTTTTTCTATAATATAATTTTTCTTGTATAAACACATTAGAATTGATTTAACAATTAATTTAATTGTAATGAATTAGCATTTATTTGGATCAGCATTTTGTTTTGTTCAAATTTTTCTTTAAAACCATTAAAATATTGAAACGATGTAAATGCTTATTGCAAAGTAAATAAACAAACATAAAAAAAATCTTCAATGTTTTTAACTAAAATTCAGGGAATAACATTATTCATAAATGATTTTATAACTGAAAAAATTGAATAAAAATTATATTATTTAAATGCTAACTTTTTTATTAAACTATTCCTAGTTTAAAATTTTTCTCGATATCTGAAAAAAAATTATTTTCAAGAAATTAAAAATTAATTTTTTTTAAGAAAAATGGATAGTGGGCCAAAAGAAAATCATCAGTGGGCTGTGGAATATCTGAAATAAATTATATTCTGCCACGAAAACAATAACATTTATCCTTGTAACTAAATTAAATCGAATATTTTTTTTTCCATACTTTTCTTAAATTTATTGAACTAATTTATTTTTGTGATACTGATAACTTTTCGAATGACGTTATACGTTATAATTTAGATTATAACATGAATTATTTAACTAATAAATACAACCCAAAAGAAATGATAAATTTGACAAAATGTCATTTATTCAGTAATATGGAAACACATGATATGTTTCATACTTGATTAATTTGAATATTCTTACACGACTCTTACTTTTATTCCAAAAATGAAAGAAGTTTCAAATTCAATTTAATTATCTTTAAGTGTGTAAAGAAGGATTAAATAGTAGGTGAATGTAAAAACTACAGCCCGATTAAAATTAAAGCAGAGGTGCTTCGATTTCTTTTGTTAAATCTAATCGACAAATCATAACAAATCCTATGCATTCTCTATCTTGAAAATTAGGTTTCTTATTTTAGAAAAAAGTTACTTCCAAAATAAATAATACAATAAAATAGTAAAGCATAAAAAAATGACATTTATTTACATTTTAAAAATTATCAATTATAGTATTTGATCAACCTGTATAATTTATTCATGATATAATTTAAAAATTTCTTACACAAAAACAGCATAAAAATGGATAGAAAGTTGCAATTCATGTATTATTGCAAGACAAAACAAATTTGTATTTTATGCAAAACTTCTCATTAAATATGAGCTTGAATAACATCAGGGATTTATCGATAAGAATAGAATTAAGATTAATAATTCCAAATTAGTTTTAACATTAAAAAATAACTACTACTTCTACTACACCACACTACATCAATGTGACTAGAGCTGAGTTGCCCCAATACAGTTTGGGAATGATGTGGGTAAGAAGTCTGACTGGGCACTGTGATGCTCTACAGTCATATGACCTACGGCTTAAAGTGGATTCTGAACCACTGCAAGCATCCATGGCACCGAGCGCTAGACAGTCGGCCATTCAGTCCCATTCAAAATATCTGAAATGTACAAAATAATTTATTGTAAAGCTGTCTTTCTTGTATTTCTTTCATGTATAATTTGAATTGTAAAAATTGGCGTGGATGCCACATTTCGAACTGAAGAACCTCGGTTCGAAACTCACTTGTCGACGCCGAGGATATGCAACGATCAATATTTCTCCTCTGCTAAATTAATATTGAGGTCGAGAAGTAAGAGAGAGTAGGAGAAAATACAACATATGCCACATTTAGGGACGATTTCCGCAATTTGCGTTGGCACATTGTGGTTGAAGAAGGGCGTGATGTATCCTTAAATCCAAATGATGTATCCTTAAATCTTATATCTGCTATTCCAATGATAAATAATCCCATTTCAAATAAATAATACCTTTTAGGAAAAAAGCAAAATGATATAAAAAGATTTTTTAATGAAAGGGGAATAAAGATTATTGAAAAATTCAGCCTTATTTTATCAACATGTTAAAGAGACATATTTCAATAAACTAAAGAGTGTTTATTTCGAAGTGTTAAAGTTTAAAACCTTAAATACGTTTTTAATTTGTTCAACAAAAGAATTCAATTTCGATGAAGTATTTGTGCGGATTCCACATATTCCCCGGGCTTTCACAAAGTGTTAAACCACTTAAAACTCATTCAATTCGAATTCACCTGCATTGTCCCTTCGGAAATAAAACACGACAACAAACAATGAAAAAAAGCGCCGCTTTCCAAATTTTTTCTCCCAACACTTTTATTTGCAAAAGAAAAAAATACCCAGCTTTTCCCATTACTTTAGTGCAAATTTGACAAGATAATTAAATCGCATTCATCCATTTTTATTTCTTTCCCTTTTCTATTTTTTTTTATCTCAAAACTTTTCATGCAAGAAAGACGCCTTCAGATAACAAAGAACTCTCGAATGAATAATCTGAGAATTCATGGTAAACTCGATATCATTTTTGTTTTCCTGCTTTCTCGGGAACAGAGAAACGATGCATTTAAATTAACACGAATCAAGATGTGAACAGATAATCGACAATCGATTACGCACACATAGTTTTGTTTCCTAGACATCATTTATTTTTAAGTATTCTGTTATCGGTATCTTAATTAATTTAACTTCACTTATATAGGTTTAGTTCTTAAAAGACGGAAATCCTGAGTAAAGCAATAATAGCATTGCAAATAATACCTTTCAATGGACGCAAAATTATAAAAAAGATGCTATTTATTTACATTACTACTACTACACCACACCACTACACTTGTGCCTAGAGCTGAGTTGCTAATATACAGTTAGGGAATGATGAGGGTTAGAAGTCTGATTGGGCTCTGTGACGCTATACGGTTCTATGAGACCCGGGCATACGGCTTAAAGTGGATTCCGAACCACTACAAACATCCATGGCACCGCCGGGTCTCGAAACCGAAACTAAGTACCGAGCTAGCCACTCGGACATCAGGCCATCGGCCATTTATTTATTCTTCCAATTTATTTCATCGCCTTCAAAGTAATCCCTTCTGGACACAATGCACTTATGCCAATGTTTTTTCTAATCCTCAATGCATGCTAAAAAGTCATTGGCCGCGATGGCCTTGAAAGCGCGCTCCGATTCACGTTGAATCTCTTCAATCGACTCAAAACGGTGTCCCCGGAGTGGTCTTTTGAGTTTAGGGAATAGCCTGAAGTCGTATGGTGCTAAATCAGATGAATACGGTGGTTGTGGAACGATATAAGTTTCATTTTTGGCGAAAAGGTCATGAAGAATCATTACATTGTGAGCTGGCGCATTATCGTGGTGCAAAAATCAAGAGTTGTCTTTCCATAAATGTGGCCTCTTTTTGCGAATAGCTTCTCGCAAACGACGCATAACACTCAAATAATATTCCTCGCTGACAGTTTGGCTACACACAGTTATGCGATGTGACCACATCACATAACTGTGCCTAGCACTGAGTTACCCCTATACAGTTTGGGATTAATGGGGGTGAGAAATCTGATTGGGTTCTGCGACGCTCTTCGGGCATATGAGACTACTACTACTACTACACCACAACACTGGGACTTACGGCTTAAAGTGGATTTCGTACCACTATAAACATCCATGCCACCGCCGGTATTCTAACCCAAAACCTGTGGTACTCGGCCATTCAGGCCCCGGATTTTTTTACACTATTAAGCATGCAACCTCAAGGTCCAAAAACATATGTACCTATTAATCTATAAATGCTTTTCTTCGTCACTGATTCAACAGTACCATGGTGGGCCAGGACCTTCAGCCAACTGGCATATTTCGAGACAGGAGATGATTTCTTTTTACGTGTCAGGGTTGTCAGCTCTATGCCTAAACGCTTTACAGTCATATTAGACTGGGGCCTACAGTTTAAAGTGGATTCTGAACCATTACAATCATCCATGGTACCACCGGTACTCGAAACCTGTGGCATCGAGCTCAAGAGTCACTCAGTCCTGATTTTACTAATAACTTTATAAAAATATGGAAGTACGCACTTGTATTATTCATCTAGCCCGCTGTAATTTTTAATTTGGATAATGTGCCCACCAAAAAAGATATTTTACCTTCCCGTGGACGTCATTAGAGGAGAAAAAAATCATTGTCGGTATTATTTCAAAACTTTTTTTTACGCTTTAGTGCATAATAATACTTAAATGGATTCACAACGATAAATAAACCAAGTAAATTTGGATGAACTGGTGCTGCTGAGAACATGTATTGAAATGGTAGACCTTAACTGTAAGATTGTTTTTTTTTGTCGCTCTACGGTCATTATGTGCACACTTTGGGCTAATGAGACAGGGACATACGGTTTAACGCGAATTCTGAACCATTCACAAACATCCATTCTCAAGTCAGGATTCGAACCTGTAACCGGTGGTAACAAAGGACAGCCTTAACTGTAAAAAGGGATTACAGAAAAATCTCCAGAAAGTTAACTCAAATCTCTGAAAAAATCATTAAGTAATTATTCCGCCGCAGTGAAGTTTCAAACGGAACATGTCAATACATAATGGAGCATCTGAAGCTCCATGCGTACAATATGAAAATCGTGCAGGAATTGAAATGAACTTATATTAAGATATTGCATTAGTCTGTGTTAAAATGTGCCACACATTCATTTTTATGAACACAAGAACTACTCACACTTTAAAAGTTTATTGTAATTTCTTTTATGGAACATTAATTGCCCTATATTTAATTGTAATGACATGTATGTACTTTCAGTTATTAATAAAATCCTGAACGTATCGGAATTTATATCGTGGTGTATCTTTGAGTAATATTTACCGAACCACTACAAACATCCATGGCACCTCCGTGACTCGAAACCGGCCAGAGAGTCAAAGAGCTAGACACTCGGCTATTTAGGCCCATTTGCAAAAGTAAATGTATTATAACATTTTTAATTTAATAAAACTATTTAGTAATAAGTATCATAGTAAATTTAAAAAAAATTATCCTAAAATAGAGAAAGTACTTTCAAAAATAATTACAGAGTTAAGTTTAGAAAGATAAATGTCGGAGTAAATAGATATAGCAGGGTTTGTGAATCATTATTTGATAAAAAAATATTAAAAATTAAAAATTTAAAGTCTTAAAAATTTTAATTGAAATAAATTAATGGAATAATATAATACAGAGATGGTAGCTAGGACGATTTAGTTGTTATGGAAAGTAATAAAAATTTGAATAGAAAACTGTTTTGGAAACTCTTGGAAAAGTTGTTTTGAAAAAAAAATGATTGTTGATTAATTTTTCAACTTTTCACTACTTAAAATGTTTTCATAGGTGACGAGAAAACATCGCCTGATTTTATTAATAATGGAGAAGATATGCAAATTTTTAATAATTAAAAAGTAACATTCAATGTACACTAATACATTTTCCCTTTGGTATCGAAGAAAAAAATGTGTTGGCTTGTGAGGCATTTATTTAAAGAAGGAGAGAATGTTATGCATAAATTAAATATCAGCACGTGTGAGCTTTTATTATAAATTTTAATGGTTTTGTGCTCTTAAAATGCTTATATTTTCATTTAAAAACTGCATAAATTTTTTAAATTATATTTATTTTTGATATTAAATCCTGAGATTATAATAAATTTCAACAAGATCGGTTAATTTCAAGAAGATTTAAAATCGTAAGATTAAGTTTTAAATTATCACTCAATTAGTCTGATTTTAATGAAAAATTCTTCATATATTAATTAAGATAAAGTTGTGAAGGTTCATGTCTATTAATGAGAATTTTAGTAGTTTCGACAGTTATTCGATTGGAAGGAAATGCTGCGTGTTTGCTACTTATGCCTCTTCCTTTCAATACTGATAAGCATTAAAAATTACTGAAAATTGTCTGAAAAGTCACATTTGAAGTTGGCACTGCTGAAAATAATATATTTAATTTTGTTGTTGTTGTTAGAAAAACCCGGAAACTCCCACCAGGTAGCCCGACTGACGAGGCAAGATACAGAACAACCCAAACGCCCTAGAGGCTCCTCGTTTTTGAAAGAGTGTCTACAAAACCGCATGAGGATTGAACCTCAGCCGTAATGCTCACCAGCGGAGAACGTTGCCGCTGGGCCGCGAGTCGGGCATTTAGTTTGGAGATTTATGTCTATCGTTTCATGTCGTGAGACGTGAATTCATCCTATGCCCTATTTGCATTGGTGTGATTTCGTTAAGATAGCTCTGATTTTTTGGAAGAATATACAGTAGTGACGATAGTCTACAATTCATATGTCGAAATCCATACAGATGGGGTTTATTCCGAACAAGATATAACAAAATGACTTAAGAAAAACTATGGTAAAATAGTTACAATGCTCTTAGACTGTTTTGAGTACTTTCTTCTTATACTGTTTAAGAATGGCGTTACTGATGGGTCGGTCCATATCAATTATATACACACTTTAGTGCTAATCATTAAGCTATTAATTAACTCACACTTACATGATACGCATTTCGCGTATTATAACATCAGGCGTAAATAACATTAGGCGTATTATACATCTCCTTCCCAATTTCACATTTGGGACCTTATATAAACATATTATTATTGCAGAAACTGTTTCCGGCGCAAAATCATCAACTACAACAGTTGCAATTGCACATTTATAATTATAGCATTAATAATTATAATTATTAATGGTACAATTATAATTATTAAGCATTAATTATTTGCATTTGAGAATAATTTATTCATATAATAATTTTAAACGAATCAAAGTAGTAATTGTTGTGCGGAATTTTTTTTAAACAACAGCGTTTTTTCCCTCGCACATCTTTATCTATACCTGCAATTTTTGCAATATAGAAAATATCAAAAGAAATGCAACCATAAACAACATGGCTGATTAATTTATTTTTCAAATCAGGATGCTTGTTGCTTATGGTTTTAAGTGAGCTTGATTTATGTATATGTTGCATGGGAAGAAAACAAAAAACTGCCTGCATGAAAATAATGAATTACATTGCTGAAATTCTGGTCTGTGGCTCTGTCAGTGTATGTGACACTAGTAAGAATAATCCCCTTTTCGAAAAAAAATTTTTATGACCTATTGAAACCTAAGCCTTCGTTTTAAAAACGAAAACCCAGCCTCACCCATGCTCCAACTAAAAAGGCTCAATGTTCAACCTGCTCAATGAGGGCAATAACTAAGAGGACTCAATCATAAGGAAATAGAATGCTCATTCATGCTCAAACATCCATAAGACACAGAAATCTTAAGTAAAGCCTGGTAGAATCTAAAGGCAATTATATAAAATAAAATTAAAATAAAATATGAAAATTTTCTTGATGAATGTTAATCGAAAAAGGAATTTCAGTAACTCTTTATACATTTCTAGTATAAATACTGTAAAATAAACAGATTTTCTGACACTAATACATTTCCTTTCATTGTTTTTTTTTTTTTTTTTTTTTTTTTCATTTCACGATTTTAATTTTTTTAATAACTTGGAAGGCAAAATTCTTTGTAATTCGTGTGTAAATTTAATTTTTAATTTCGTAAAATTAAAATTTCGAGAATAAATTTTGTAATTCGTGTTTACTTATCATCTATAATATTTTACTCTAAAAATCATTTTCAATTGATGTTGTCAGTTTTCATGTTTGTAAAATTATATCATAAAATTTAATCACCAGTATTTACTATGTAAAAATAGTTTTTCATAAAACATTTATTGAATTTATATCGATCACGTAAAGTTGAGCTTTGATAAAAACAAAATTAATATCTTCTCAATCTTTCCATGTATTGATCTGTAATATTCTCACATTTTATACTGCAGTTCATTTCTTGCATTAACGTAGTCGTCTTTCTCAGAACTATTATATCGTTCATTGCACAACGTATTGGAATGGTTGAAGGATTCCTTTTAAGATAAAACTGAACCATTAAAATCTAAAGACATATATAATGACTTTGGCTCACCAAACTAGTTTTACTCAAAATAAAACTTTAATAACGTACAACCTGCTAAAAAAGTGGGACACCCTTAATACATTTCATGCCTGGATGGATGCAGTGCACTAACTTATGAATTAACAAAATTAGTTAAAATGATTAATTAACCGAAATTTTATCATTGCGGAAATGAGGTTGTTCAACGCGATCGATTTAGTATAAGGAAATTAGAATATGATAATATTTTGTAATCTAATTTAAAGTTTAGCATATATATATATATAAGGGTTCAAAAATTAACTATTTCAATGTTAAATTAAACTTTCGCTTATTGACCGATATATCACCTTCTAATTAATGTAACTTTTAAATTTAAAATATTTTTTTAATCCTTTAGATCAAACAAAATTTCCGAAATTAAAATATAAATTTAGTCTATATGTATGTGATATATATTAAATATTAATATCGTTAGGAAATTATTATAACTAAAAAGGCTAACTATTAACTATTATTATAACCGTTAAGAAATAAGAATAACTAATTGTAGATTCAATTATTATAACCGTTAAGAAATAAGAATAACTAAGGAGATTCAATGCTAATTAAGAATGCTCAATGTTCAACCTGCTCAGGGCTAAGGATATCTAAGGAGATTCAATGCTAATTAAGAATGCTCAATGTTCAACCTGCTAAGGATAACTAAAAGAGATTCAATGCTAATTAAGAATGTTCAATGTTCATCCTGCTCAGGGCTAAGGATAGCTAAGGAGATTCAATGCTAATTAAGAATGATCAATGTTCAACCTGCTCAGGGCTAAGGATAACTAAGGAGATTCAATGCTAATTAAGAATGATCAATGTTCATCTGCTCAGGGCTAAGAATAACTAAGGAGATTCAATGCTAATTAAGAATGATCAATGTTCAACCTGCTCAGGGCTAAGGATAACTAAGGAGATTCAATGCTAATTAAGAATGCTCAATGTTCAACCTGCTCAGGGCTAAGAATAACTAAGGAGATTCAATGCTAATTAAGAATGATCAATGTTCAACCTGCTCAGGGCTAAGAAAAACTAAGCTTCAGGAATGATCAATGTTCAACCTGCTCAGGGCTAAGGATAGCTAAGGAGATTCAATTCTAATTAAGAATGCTCAATGTTCAATCTGCTCAGGGCTACTAAGAGATTCAATGCTAATTAAGAATGAGATTCAATGCTCAATGTTCAACCTGGGGCTAAGGATAACTAAGGAGATTCAATGCTAATTAAAAATGATCAATGTTCTACCTGCTCAGGACTAAGAATAACTAAGGAGATTCAATGATAATTAAGAATGATCAATGTTCAACCTGCTCAGGGCTAAGGATAACTAAGGAGATTCAATGCTAATTAAGAATGCTCAATGTTGTATCTGCTCAGGACTAAGAATAACTAAGGAGATTCAATGCTAATTAAGAATGATCAATGTTCAACCTGCTCAGGGCTAAGGATAACTAAGGAGATTCAATGCTAATTAAAAATGATCAATGTTCTACCTGCTCAGGACTAAGAATAACTAAGGAGATTCAATGATAATTAAGAATGATCAATGTTCAACCTGCTCAGGGCTAAGGATAACTAAGGAGATTCAATGCTAATTAAGAATGCTCAATGTTGTATCTGCTCAGGACTAAGAATAACTAAGGAGATTCAATGCTAATTAAGAATGATCAATGTTCAACCTGCTCAGGGCTAAGGATAACTAAGGAGATTCAATGCTAATTAAAAATGATCAATGTTCTACCTGCTCAGGACTAAGAATAACTAAGGAGATTCAATGATAATTAAGAATGATCAATGTTCAACCTGCTCAGGGCTAAGGATAACTAAGGAGATTCAATGCTAATTAAGAATGCTCAATGTTGTATCTGCTCAGGACTAAGAATAACTAAGGAGATTCAATGCTAATTAAGAATGATCAATGTTCAACCTGCTCAGGGCTAAGGATAACTAAGGAGATTCAATGCTAATTAAGAATTATCAATGTTCAACTAGATCAAGGCTAAGAATAACTAAGGAGATTCAATGCTAATTAAGAATGATCAATGTTCAACCTGCTCAGGACTAAGAATAACTAAGGAGATTCAATGCTAATTAAGAATGATCAATGTTCAACCTGCTCAGGGCTAAGAATAACTAAGGAGATTCAATGCTAATTAAGAATGCTCAATGTTCAACCTGCTCAAGCTAAGGATAACTATGAAGGCTCAATGCTAAATTTATTATATAATACTAGTACTAAATTTTTTTATACAGTTGGCAATCTAGAATTGCCAAGATTTAAAAGATAATTTTTTTTTTAAATTATAAGGAAAATATAATGAGATATTCAAAAAATAGACACGTTTCCCGATAATTAAAGATATATTTTGCGTAAACGAAATTATGCTGGTATCGCGTGCGTGAGTTCGGAAAGATTAAAGTTATCAAAGAAGTAATTTGCTTCGTTTGATTTAAGTTTTTAATATTTTCAATTAAACTTTTGTGCATTTAACTAGATTTTCTTATTTTAAGTACATTTATTACATATTCTTAAAAATAATTTAGTTCTATTATTTTTTGAAAAGAGAAATTTCATAATTTGATTTCATAAATATAACTAAAAAAATATATAATTCGTATTGTGACGATTTATGTTTCAAATATTTTTTTAATTAAGATATAATTAATAATTCTCTGTATTAATGCTATTGGAATATTTTGTTTCCTTCGTAACATTGTCTGTCTTTGATTAAATATAAAATTTGTTTCATTTTTAGTGGAAAATAATATGTTTTTGCTTTAACATTACATATACACATTACGGTAATACAACAAATTACCTTTCTTTTTAACTAGCAACTTGCTTTTACTTCGGAAATTATATAAAAATTCAGTTCAAGTATTTTCAATAAAAGGATAATTGAAAAATTAAAAAAATAAAATAAACCAACAAGTAAAATAATAATTATTTATAAACTGTGAAATATAGTAGTTAGTATTTAAAGATGAAACTTATTTTAATTCAATAATGTAGCACAACATAACCAGAGAACAAATGTAATTACCACAATTCCGGTAATATTTTACAAACTTTTAAAACTCAATGTTTAAAAGTATTTATAAAGCACTAAAGATAAATTAGTTTAAAAATTAAAGAATTTTATCCCACAAATTGGTGGGTATTCTATTTATCGCACGCTGAATCGATTGCGATAAAGATCTTTTGTCTCATGATAGTAGTTCGGAATACACTTTAAGCCGTGGGTCCCGGTCTCATATGACTGTAGAGGATTGGACGCAAGACTCACCCGATAAAAAATCAGCGTCACGGAGCCAAGTCAGACTTCAGATATAAGGGTGCTCCATCACAACATAAGTTTCCCCCCCTCCCAATTTACTCCTTCCATGAGAGCACACGAGTTCTCGGACTTGGTCTAGATGTTGCTGTCTACCAAGTGGGATAAGTAATATAGAGCCTGTTTGGATTGACAGAGTAATGTAAGAATCTTTATCACATATATAAGCTTGAATCGCTATTAGATGAAGTTTATCCAATTACTGCGGTCTGGTGGGCAAGTGGCTTGCGCTCTTGGCCACAGTCTTCAGGTTCGAATCCCGACGGTGGCATTTATGTTTGTCAGTGGTTCGGAATCCACGTTAAACTGCAGGTTCTAGTCTGTTTATCCTAAAGTGTGCACAAGATGACCGTAAAGCGATAAACCAAACTAAACAAATCCAATTACTGATTTCAATATACTTCATGCAATTGCTGGTCATTGATGAACTGTGCAACTTTGAATTTTAGATCTTCCTGATAAATGTAATGGGTTTACTTACAAGATTAAATAAGAAATAGAGATATTAGATTAAATAATCTCAGTAAATACAGTTAATATCTTCATGATGTTTTATTTTTATTATTTATTTTTGCAAGACACTGTATTTAGAAATTACTGAGAACTTTACTAGACTACTTTAATTGATAGATAGCATTAACATTAAAAACTTTACAACAGTTTTCTTAATAACAAGTAGATGTAAATATAATCAGAGCCTTATTCCAAAAATGAAATATCATCGTACAATTTGAATTCTTCCTCTGAATGTTTCATAAAATTTGCTTGTGAAATGTTTATTTATTGAATAAGAATAAAAAAATTATTATATATTTGAAATATTTTATTGTTATATTTGAAATAATAATAAAAAAATTTCCTTTTATAGCAGTTTTGCCTTAGAGTTTTTTTTGTTTCTAACATCCGGTATGAGCACCTAAAAGAAAAAAAAGGCTTCATTCAAATCTAAAAATTTCAAAACTTACAAATCCATTTAGTGTATGAAATACATTCCAACCCTTAGAGTTGGAAATTTCAACGAGTTAAGTATGCTGATTTACAAAGGCATCCGAATAGTTTCTCTTTTAAACAATAAAAGGGATAGAGCAAAAAATTTTATTTCAATCCTTCAGTCAGTAGCTCTTTTTAAGGACTTCCTAAGGCATAAATCAATTCAAAGGCTTTACTCTGAAAATAAATATAGTTCATGTAAACTCTTTTAACGTAAAAGCTGTGAAAAAGTTTAAATTTGCATCGTAAAGGGATCTTAAACAATATTGATGACCATAGCTAGTAATTCCTGCATAGCTAGATATGCAGTAATTCCTGCATAGCTAGTGACCATGCATAGTGTAGTGTTGTTATTTACTTTTAAACATACATAGTAATAATACCCGATCCTATAAACAACCAGCTACACCGTTTACTTAACACAAGATAACCATTATGAAATTCCGCAATAACCCATACCACATTTTAAATCAACTAATTCGCATGCCTTCAGAGACTTATGTAAGTTGGAAAAGGAGACACACATGAAATAACACACAGACGAAAATTTCATAATTTAAAATATAAACAAAAATGTATTTATTGATATTTACAATAGTAAGCTTGAAATTAAAGTCATTTAATTAATGTTATCAATAAAAGTATAATTCAGACAATGCCTTAAATAAAATATAACTTATACAGTTGCTTGCAATTCTGAATTAAAGTTCAATAATATAATAACAAGGTGATTGACCTTACAGTTTCATAATTTGCCACGACAGCTGGGGAAGAAGGGCTTCTTTTTCTTTGTTAACTTTAATGTTTTTAGTGATAATAATGCTCTATACGCACCATAAATCAAAGTCTTGGCAGCAAGGGTGCTCCGTCCAACCGCTCATGGGGCTCTTGTGTCATCAGGAGACCAAGGGAAACTTGACTATATATTGTAGCTTGGATTGTGCACTTTCTTCTTTCAAGTCAAGCTGCTGCCAGGGGTTCACCAGTGAAATCATCGAAGTGTGCCAGAGAAACCAGTCACTCCGAATCGCCGTCAAACTCCCAGTTTAATATCTCTATATTTTGCGCTGGTGGTGTACAACCATCTCAGCCACCTTCCTTCAAGCTCCGGAGTCTCCGTTCCCCGTCTCTTTTCTTTCACATCCCCTGCGATGTCCATCACCTCCATTTTATAGTTCATTCTCGGTGTGGGGGCGATTGCCGACACCGTATTAGAGTCTATTTCTGTTGGGCAGACACTCCCCCCGTCCATAAATCCAAGTCCCCGTCTTGATCAACTGATTTCTTGACCATCTGGCCTCGAAGTGTTTTATGGCCCCTGCCAATTAAAATACTTTCCACATATATCGCCCTTCATCCCCAGCTGTGACCCATCCGGTCAGGTGCGAAAACCACACGAATACCAAGGGACACACATAGAATATAGTCTAACATATACAATAATAATATAGAATTTTGCCATAAAAATATTTACTGAAAGACATTGCTCATATTGACACGACAATAGCTAGTAATTCCTCATTTTCTGTTACTTAGAAATTGAAATGGAATACACACGAATGTCGTTCAAATATTATAATCTTGCATTAAATTATCTAAATGTATTCATAGACATTTATGTTTTATTTCTTTTATTTACATTACATTTTGGTGTTATTTGGTGTTATAAGAAATCCTATATATATATATATATATAAACTCATGTATGTGAAAATTGCAACACCATGAAGGACTTAGGGGAGTGAGCTGAAATTTTCAGGAATTGCAAATTAGCGCAAGATATGCAAATGATTAAAATTTGAAATCTGTAGCGCATGCGCAAGATGAGCAGCGCCCTCTGAACCGCGGATGGATCCGAAAAAATAGACAGCTGTAGCGAGGCGTGTATGGTTATCGGTGGTTATCTGCTAGTGGTAAACGTTAGCACAATCGTTACTTATGCCACTTCGACGAAAGAAAGCGAGATTTGAACAAATTACAGAGTTTGAACGGGAGATAATCATCTGCCTTCGGGAAGCTGGATTGTCTTATCGTGCAGTAGCCGCTCGTGTGCAGCGTAACAACAGCACAGTGATGCGTCTTTGGAATCAGTGGACGGACGAGTTTCGGATAACTCGGAAACCAGGGAGTGGACCCCGAAATGGGATGTCAGCTCGCGATGATAGACACCTGGTCCGCATGGCGCTGACGGACCGTACAGCTTTCTCTAGACAATTGGCAGCACAGTGGTCAATAACTACAGGTTTTTCATTGTGTGCTTCATCAATTCGTAGACGTCTGCTGCAGTGTGGATTGCCCGCAAGGACTCCTTTATAAAGGTAAATTTATAGACAAAATCATTACATTGTGCACAAAGAAGAGAACGCAAACTCCAAGGACGTTGGAAGCATCCAAAGAAATGTATAGTCCTGCAAATAATTTGTAGACAAATGCAATTTATTTTGCACGAAGAAAAGAATGCAAACTCCAAGGACGTTGGAAGCACCCAAAGAAATGTATAGTACTGCAAATAAATTTGTAGACAAATTCATTTTATTGTGCACGAAGAAGAGAATGTAAGCTCCAAGAACGTTGGAAGCATCTAAAGAAATGTATAGTACTGCAAATAAATTTGTAGGCAAATTCATTTCATTGTGCACGAAGAAGAGAATGCAAATTCCAAGGATGTATGAAGCAGAGAAATATATGTAACTGCAAATTAAATTAAATTGTAGACAAATTCGTTACATTGTGCACGAAGAAGAGAGTGCAAACTGAAAAAATGTTGAAAGCATCCAAAATTTGTAGAACTGCAACTAATTTTGTAAACTTGAAACTTGTTTCATTTTGGGCGAGGAGGAATAGAGTGCAAAATCAAAAGATGTGAGAAATATCCAAGAAAAATGGAGAACTAGATATAAATTAGTAGACAAATTTATTTCATTGTGCACGATGAAGTGAGTTCAATGTCCAAGGATTGTAGGAAACTCCAAAGAAATATATAGAACTGCAAATAATTTTGTAGACTAGAAATTCATTGCATTCTGCACGTGAAGAAAATGAGTGCAAATTCCAGGGATGTTCGTGTTCATTCTAAATTGATGTGGCATAATTTTATGTTCTGCAAAACGAAATACCTTGAGGCATCCTGGGTGACATATCTGCTACATACTGCCATTGTATGCCAATGTGCCTGCATAATTTTCTATGCCAATGTGTAATGTATAATTTTCTAATAAAATTGAAATTTTGTTATAATTAGAAAAAATAATAATGTAAAAGAATAATATAAATAATAACAATTAATTTTTGGTTACATAAAAACACATGAATACAATATTTTTTTAATATCCTGCGTTAACCACATTTTTGAATGGACATTCTGAAATAAATGTTTGAAAATCGCCATGACAAACATCATTAAAAATATTAAATTTAATATAGGAATATATGTACCCAAAATTAATTGCGTTGAGGCCAAACTTCCTAGAAAAGTGTATATCAAAATTGTTTTCCCATTTAGAATAATAATTTAGTAATTTTGGTTGAAAAAACGTTTGTTTGTCTGTTAATAGTCTTAAGCGATGAGTATGTAAAATTCTAAGTTTTTTTCTTTTTAAAAATAAATCCATGTTTTCCTCATTTTGAAAGAATGCTCCTTATCCTTGCGTTTCATTATAAGCCTTTACTTTTAAAAATGAATGCTTTACTTTTGGTAAAATGGGGATTAATTAGCATTATAAAACCATCGCTACTGAACGGATAAAAATTTAGCCAGTCATAAATCTTTCTTTCGGCAATTTTATGGCTTCTTTGTTTAATAACAGAATGCAACTAATTAATAACCTAATGCAGCGTCAAATGAAGTGCTGCAAATGCCTTTTTGAAAGTGACGCGAATGAACAATGCACGGACAGAAATGAATGAAACAGAAGAAATGTATTTTTAATTGGACCTTTTTCATCTTTTTTTAGGAAGGATGATGATGAAAACAGATGATGAAAGATGGATACTGCATCTTTTTGTAAACAAACAAAAACTTATTCTGCTATTGCTTGTAAATAAAAGTGTTTTTTTTTTACTTATATAAACAGGATGTATTATAATACGTTCAATTGGGCATTATCATCTTAACAAAGAGTCTTTAATATGTTTATTATTATATTTTTATTTTGCGAAGCCTTTCTACATTCAGAACTGGGCAATTAATTTCTGAATACGTAATCCAATATAATATGAATACGTTTTTTCTTAAAATATATGTGACAAGTTTGTGATCTGATTTTTTATCTACCGCGACTTTAGTCTTAGTTTAAGCTACCTCTTGGAATAAAAAAAATGCAACATGGAAATGTCAAATTTATGCTAACCAAGAGAATTAAGTAACAAGCGAATAGAATTAATAACTGCACAGTAATATACGAAATTGCCATATTTGTTTCAGAAATGTACATAATCCCCGTATCACATTTTGCATCGCCAATTCAAAGACCTGTTAAAATGGTGAAATAAAATGGATCTAACCAATTCAACGTACAGTCTTTCCACTCCCCGTTTTCCTAATAAAATTTTCAGCAATAAATGTCACATAATACATATCTTATGAAAAAATATCGTAGAGAAAACTTAAAAGAAAAAGGGGTAAACCATTTGGCAGCCTAAAAGTTGGTTTAAGATGCTAATTTATGCTATTGTAAATTCCTTGAACTCATTGTAAATCCAAAGACTGTAACTCATGTTACCTACAGTGTCCTACCCTACGTCTATCACCTGCATGCGCATAGATATCTGTCCATATACATATGTACTTATGTTACTTGTATGTATTTCGTTTCAATTAACATTATTTATGATAGAGGCAAAATTTATACATTCGTTTTAAAATAGCCATAAACCTGATCCTGATATCAGTAAAATAATGCCAGTTATTTGATTGATATTTATAGTATACCAAATCGGTAAATTAATGATACTGAAATCTCTTGTTTACGCCAATATATTTATATTGCATTATTGTTTGTATACATGCATTAAGAGAAACATAAATTAATTTGTAACTCTACAATAATAACACCACATGGACCATCGACTATACATGAGGGTCCATAATTAGCATTAATTTATAAACACGATACATG
>BPLQ01002606.1:9521-53382 GCA_021605075.1 Caerostris darwini | reverse complement strand
TCATTACAGCAATAAAATTTTCAAGGAGCCTTATGAGTTCATTTTTTACTTTCAATTACCTTAAAATGTTATTTATCATGCACAAATGCCAATCGGACTTATTTGCCACTAGGTGGCCCAGTGTGTAACATATTCAGCGTTAACCAGTTTGGATTTTGTGAAATCTGCATCTACATTACGCAAACGTGTTAATAAAGGAATAACCCATTTGTGGTACCGGTGGGTTCGTATCTCAATAAAGGGTGAGTCTGATCTATAGATTTATCCTGTTTACACGAAAATTGGAAATTATACACTTTTTTCTTTCTAAAATAGAAATCACGACGTTGGATTCACTTGGATGCTCTGGGTTTTCATTTTAATTATTAAATGCACATTAATTATTAAATGCATTCTTAAATAATGAAATGCACACTTTACTTATTAAATGTGCTATTTAACTAATAAATGAACATTACTAAATGCATACTTTACTATAAAGCACACATTAACTATTAAAGGCATTCTTTACATATTAAACGAACATTAATCATTAAAGGTACTCTTTAATTTTTCGATGCATTTTTTACATTACATGAAAAAAATAATTGCGAAATAATTATGCGATGCACTCTTTAGTTATAAAATGCATTCAAACTATTAAAATTTTAAGTATTGAATTCATCTTCAAATGCAAACGAAAAAACATTTGATTATAAATTAAATACGTAAAAATTTAAAATAGAATATGAATAAATATAAAGAATGGAATTAAATGGATAATCACATAGTTTGCAAGATATAATGAAAGAATTGTTTGCACTTGAATTAAAATTGAAGTCAATAGCGCTTATGTTACGCGTTTTCTTTTAGTGTGTTTCTATTGTTCTTCTATTTGATGATGTTTTCGGTAGGAAAAGAAAATATAAAAAAAGTTTTTTTTGTTTTTGTTTTCAGGAAAGGGAAATGGTGTTGTTCGTGCAATAAATTAAATTTGCTCATAATTGCTTCTGAAAAATAAGGGATTTCTTTTTTTATTGCAACAATATTTCACAACAAAAAGAATTAAATCATTTTAATCTTGCAATTAACTGTTATAAGTAGGTAAGTAGTCATCATTGTATTCGTTAACAAGTAAAAATTCTGTATTAATTGAATTAAGAGAGAATTGAATTAATAAAATAATTTAAGAATGAAGAATAATTTTGAAAGAGTGATTATTTTTAATTATTAGCTAAAAAAATTCAAACATTTGGGTGCATAGATCCTGAGAAATCAGCCCCCAGAATAATCACCTCTGGCAGTAATAACAGCACTTATACGCCTGGGCATTGAGATTAGATGGCATGTGCAGGTACAGATGTCCATGCAGCTTCAACACGATGCAACAGCTCATCAATCGTAGTGTTTGGCGTATGGTGACGAGCAACCATGGACGAGACGTTTTCTATTGGCGAGAGATATGGTGAACGTGCAGACCAGGGCAACAGCCGAACATTTTCCGTATCAAGGAAGGTCTGTACAATGCCAGCAACATGCGGTCGTGCATTATCCTGCTGAAACGTAGGGTTTTGCAGGGCTGGAATAAAGTGTAGAGAAAGGGTAGTAACACACCATAAATGTAACGTGCACTGTTCAAAGTACCGTCAATGCAAACAAGAGGTGATTGAGACGGGTATACTATAGCACACCATACCATTACGCCAGGTGATGGGCTAGTATGAGGATGACGAATGCACGCTGACAATGTGCGTTTACCACGATACCACCAAACGCGGATGCGACCATCTTGATGATGTAAACAGAACTTGGATTAATCTGAAAAAATAACATCTCGCCATTCGTGCACCCAGGTTCGTCATTGAACACACCACTGAAGACGCTCCTGTCTGTGATGCAGCGTCAAGGGTAGCGGCAATCATGGTCTGCGAGCTGAGAGTCCATGCTGCTAATGCAACTGTTCGTGCATACACTTGTTGTCTTGTTGTAGACACTTGTGGCAGACACTTGTCGATCCCAATTCTTGACTCAGGGCCCGTAACGGGGCTGCACGATCCATTAAGGCCTTGCGGGTAACATGCCTGTCTTCTTGTCTACTAGTGATAGGGGGCCGTTGAGATTCAGCACGCCGTTCCGTATTACCGTCCTGAACCCATCGATTCCATATTCTGCTAACAGTCATTGTATCTCGACCGACGCGAGCAGCAATACTGCGATACTATAAACCGCAATCCCGGTACGATACAATTCGACCTTTATCAAATTCAGAAACGGGCTGGTACGCATTTCTGCTTCTGACATGAGGCATTACAACAACTTTTCAACTGGCAACAACGTTCGAATGCAATTTGTGAATGAGAAATAGGCTGAACAATTTCCTCATTTAAACACATTTCAGGTGTCGCTACCGGCGCCTGCTTTATCTGATTGCTCTGTCTGAACGCGCTGAAAAGCTAATCATTTGCATATCACAGCCCCTTCTTCCAGTCGTTTACATTTCACGTCTCTAACATGTCGCCTTCTTGGTGTAGCAATTTTAATGGCCACTAGTGTAGTTGTGTACCGTGCGTGTAAAAAACAGGAAAGTAACAACCAGTCGGTAAGTCGACCATCTAATTCTGGTCAATATGAAATATTGTCTCCAGCAGCGAGGAATTTACTATTTTTACAACAGTTATTGTAATATCATATGTCCTCGATTCTCGAGTTAGTCGACTTTCTTGTATTATACTGTATTTCTTGTATTCCATTATTATACTGAGTACTTTTTTGATACTTACTAATTACAACTATAAATGAAGTCTTTGAATATTGGAAAATACAACAGTGTTTCATTCAATAATTTAATATGCTATAATATTTAAATAATATATTAATATTTAAATAATATTTACAATAAAAAAAATAAACACATTCTAAAAATTGGATAATGTAATTAGAAATGTAAAGGAAAAAAGCAGTTAATTATTATATATACCACTTAAATTAGAAATTTGAAAAATTTGCGGATTATTGGTAGCATCCACTTCTACCGTGAAAATAGGTTAACCCATACGTGTCATCTGCTGCAGCCACTATTTTCAGAAACGAAGAAATGTGATGGCTACTTAGACAGCGTATATAAATGTATCGATTGCCTTGCAGGAGTTTCCCAAAATCCACAAAAATTTGTAAGACAGAAAAAACGATTTATTTGTTAAAACAAAATGATACAGAATTATTGTTTTAACGATTATCTAAGTTAGGGATATGTTTTCTGTTAATAAATATGTGATTTAATGTTTCTCATACATTCAAGTTTTTAATATTATTTAACAAAGAAAGATCTTTCAGCTCATAAAATAAACTCAAAATTGAAATCTGGGAAAACCCTGTTTAAAACGAGTATTTCATTTGAAGTATGTAATTAATTAATAATATAATTTCAGAAATTTATTTTAAGAATTTGGTATAACATTCCATGTTGATACGGCTATTGTCATTGTATAGCTGCCATCTAGTGATGTCTTTTATAGTAATTAAGAAGAAAAAAAACTGATAATTGGAGAAGCAATTTTACTAAAAATATAAATAAATTGGTTAAAAATTGTATTTTTCACTAAATACAACATGATATTGTATATCACCTAAAATTTTACAGTTGTGTAACCCAATAATATAATTAATTGATTTTCAGTATATAGAAATAAAGCATCATGAGTTACCATTATGTTGTTGTTTGTTGTTTCTTATCCCACTTGGCTGGCCAAGCCCACGAGCCCATATGGACTCATGATTGAAGGGGAAGGAAGCAGCTTCTGTTGTGATGGACCACCGGTAGGTAGAAGCCTGACTTTTGCTTCGTGACGCTCTTACAGTCATAGAAGACCGGGACCTACGGCTTAAAGTGGATTCCGAACCACTACAAACATCCATGGCACCGCCGGGATTCGAACCCGAAGCCTGTGACACCGAGCGCCAGAGCGCTAGACACTCGGCCATTCAGGTCCCAAATTTGCCAACGGCACGCAGTGTTCCCAGGTGGTCACCCACCCAAGTACTGACCGCGCCCAATGATGCTTAACTTCGGTGATCTAACGAGAACCGGTATATTGTTACCATTATATATATATATATATATATATATATAACTAAATATAATTTATAATAATTTCATAACTAAAAATTCCTTTAATGACGTTAATTGTTTCATATTGTTATAAAATATAATAGTTTTAAAAAATGTAGCATTTTGCTCTTATATATATATATATGATGTTTTCCTGTTAATTAAAAATATGACAGATATAGCAAAAGTGTGCAAAACTTTGTAATTTATATCCATTATCACAAATGCATAATAAATTAAATTGAAATAATGCACGCATATCCAAAAAATACAAATTTTTAAATTGTTTTAAGCATTGCTTGTACATTTGACGGGTATATTCTTTATTTTATTTATTATTATTAATATTTTTTTTCGCAGAAATGTTTTGCTTTTACAATTCTGAACTTCTTTGCAATTATAAAAATTCAATTTTATTTATTCGACTTCATTCAAGATATTTTTTTTTCATACTGCGCATTTCTGTATTGAAAAAAATACCCTATGTTATTTGTATTACTCATACAAAGTGAAATGAAATATTTAACTAAATTCTGAAACACATAAAATTCTTCCATATTACAATAAACCATCATTGCTAAAAGGCTTGCATTGTACATTTTATATGTTATGCAAATGATTTTAATTCTAATGATATTAAGTTATTAAAAAAAATATCCTCATAATGTTTTTTCCTTTATTGAAGTTTATTCGTAAAGTGAACTCCTGTGACATTTCCATCATTTGAAGGGGTAATAATAATTTAATCATGAATTACTGTCAAAACAGTAGATAGCAGCACCAAACTCTTCACTTTTAACAGCATTTTATAATTTGATTTTCGGTAAATTATTTATGTATATTTTTTGTCATTGTACGTTGAATCATTCAGCGCTTTTAAATGACACAGAAGAAAAATGTCCACACTTTATTCTTTTTTGAATTAAATTAGCAAGATATAACGGCGAAAATAAAAAAGTGTCTTAAGTTCGTAAAAGAGGAAAGAAAGAATTTTAAATATTTTTATTTTCTATTTTTAACTGCACATAAATATTATAATAGGATAAGAAATAGATCACATAAGACCAGAAACATAGTTTCTTATTTTATATCTTAATGCATTAAAGCTTCTGTGGATATTTATATTAATAACATTAAAATTAAACCGTAATAGTATTAAAATCTAAAATTCAATTATAACATGTAAAAAGGCTTTGTATATATAAGAATATATACATGTGCTTGTAAATATATGATTATTTACCTAAATTTCAAAATATTTAATAAATTCGTGTGTATATTATGCAATCAAAAATGTTTTAATAAATTATTCATATTTAAAAATGTTTAGTATACATTTTCAGTTTATAAAGTCACCATTTTAAATATTCAAGACATTTCATTTCGTTAAAAAATGTATTTTATATAATTTTCAGCTATTATTTTATTTTGTAAATATTTATGTAATATTTCTATATTGATCTATATGGAAAAAAAATAAAGAATGTCTGCATATATTTGTCCCAATGATGCAACTCATTTGAATATAAATCAATCACAAATTAGTGCACATGAGGTCTACTCTAATGATATGTCTAAGCTTGAAATCTAAACACCCTAAATAAATTTTCTCTTTAGAAGGAAAAAAAAAAATATTTTTCATAAGTAATTATATTGGCATTAATTAGCTATTAATTTCGTATGTCTATAAATTTGTCACGTTGCGAAGAAACGAAGTTTTCGAGTTGTAAGTCAATAGTTATATTTTAAGTTTGTGCATTTGGAATCATTACTTACCAAAATACCAACATTTTGTTCTTACATGAAAAGGAAAGAAACCAAAGGCTTTAATGAGGTTTGCAGTTTCTTGCACGAATACCTCAAAATGCTACCAAATGAAGTTCAAGAACTCCACTACTTATGTGATGGTCGTCCAGGCCAGAACAATACTGTGTTACGGTTACTGCTTGATCGTCACCTAACAAGAATTTAGTTGAAAATTTCAATTTATTTCCGGCAGAGAAATCACTCCTTCTACGGTTGCCACTGTAATTGTGCAATGGTTAAAAGGATAATTCGCCGTTATAATAAAATTTATGTGGCAAAAAAGTAAAAAATTTAATAGAATGTTTTACAAATGCAAGTAAATTCAAATTAAGAAAAGTCACGCATTGAAATCGTAGCTTACTTTAAAAGTTAGTGGACAGACTTCATTAAAAATAAAATGCTCGCCAATTGAAGTTGTTGAAGTATCCTTCCTCAAAAGCCGAAATGTTATTTTATACTGAATGATTGTTATGAATTTCATTTCATCAGTAAGAACCAGAAGTTGTGATAGATAAACCCTATATTGACAGCATCTTAGAAAATGATTTATATTTTTGGAGAAACAAGAGCAAGATAGTCTTCCGCTTTTCCGTCAAACACAGAAAACAACTTTGCCTAGCAAGAAAAACATCCTATCAATACTAATATCATCAGAAAGTTCTATCAGTACGTACCAGTACCAAAGTTTTCTACAATAAAATAATAAATGAGTTGTACTATGGATGAACTCAAACAGACTCACAGACAATGGACGGATCTCCTGAACAACTGTAGCCTTCCCATTATATGTAAATCCAGTAAGGTCTTGCAGTAATCCTCGATTTCATGAATATGCATGTTTTCGTAAGTTGAAGTAGATTTGAATTTTGACGAACCCTGGTTCATTTTGAAAACAAATTATCTCCAATTCTACAAATTTACAATAAAAATAACAAACTATTGCTTTCCATAATATTTCCAGAAAACTGAAATCAAAATTTCTCAGTCATTAAAAGGAATTACACATGATGCAAAATAAAGCTCATAGAATTATTTATAGTCTTACAGGATGCATGAAGAAAATTACTTTTTCTGTACGGAGTGTTCAGCCTCCTCATGAATTATGTAAATTCGTCTGTCTATAGTGCACATGTGCGCCTTCTGCTTTGTATATAAGGTGATGTAAGTCAAGATCTATGCGCCTTTCTTCAATTGCTTGTAAGTGAGCAGTTTTCCAATAAAGTGGATGTGGATTCACCGAGTATTTGCTAAAGCCACCTTCGATAACCTTCAGTCTGGTACATGGAGATTACCTTTTTCAAAATGACGGAATCAAATATGATATTACCAAGAACCAGTATTGGTCAACAACTTGATTTTATTTAATGAGAACGCAAATTTCGCAACGTCAAGTGGTTAATACACCCGCATAGAAAATTTTTTCCTAAAAGTTAATTTATCAGAAATTGTCTTATTATTAAAAATATTTCCAAAATGCGTGATACCCATAACACTGATAACGTGTCGTTAAAATTAAATTGCAATAGAAGAAAACTTTTCATTTGTCTCTAAGAGACTGAAATTATTCATGTAATCATTATTTAAAAGCACTATTAAAAAGATTGGATAATTAGAATTCTCTATCATTTTTACCGAATTTAATAAATGCTTTTTAATCAATGTAATAAATGTCCTTTCAGGTTTATTGGTGCCATAGTCATTATAAATACGACAATGTTTATATAATTTTTGTAATGAAACGGTCATTGCTGCTTTATTTCTTTAATATTTATTACTCGTTTTTTCCCTTGCCTCGGGGAATTCTTAACAATTAGAATTCTTTCTTATCTTCGTAATAGACGAATTTATACATTTTCTACATGTATTTTGTCTATAATTTATAATTTAACCAGAATGCCTCGTTGTTCTGTTTATTTCCCTTTGTGGCCCTTAAACCTTAACCCTCATAAGCTTCCCTTTGGCTTGAAAGAAATGAGCTTGAATCTTAGAAGCATTGCAATTCAAAATAAATTATTCTTTAAAAGCATTAGTTGGTATCCATATTACACTAACCCATCATTGCTGAAAAAACTTACATTGTATATTTTACAGGTTATGTAAATGGTTTTAATTCCAGTGATATTAAGTTATTAGCAAGGTAGCCCCATAATGTTTTTTCTTTATTGAAGTTTATTCTTAAAGAGGACTCCGGTGACATTTATGTCAGTTGAAGAGGTAATAATAATCTAATCTTGAATTTCGATCAAGTCTAGAATTTCGACATTTAATAAAATAAGGGTTATTCCTTTCACAATTGACAGTAGATGGCAGCACCAAACTATTTAATAAGTGGCATCATTTCGATAAATAGAGATGATTTTCGGTAAATTATTGACGATCAGTAAATTATTAGGTAAATTCTTTACATTTGCTATTATTTGAAATTATTTACATACATTTTTTCCATAGTACATTGAATCCTTCTGCGTTTTTAAAAGATACAGAAAAAAATATTACCACACTTTATTCTTTTTTTTTTTTAATTGAATTAACAATAAACAATGGCGAAAAAAATAGTGCTTAAATTCATAAAAAAAGGAAACGAAGAATATTAAATATTTTTTATTTTTATTTTTAATTGCACCTAACTAATTACATTTGTGTTGTTTGTTTTGTTGTTGTTTCTTATCCCACTTGGCTGGCCAAGCCCACGAGCCCATATGGACTCATGATTGAAGGGGAAGGAAGCAGCTTCTGTTGTGATGGAGCACCCGTAGGTAGAAGCCTGACTTTTGCTCCGTGACGCTCTTACAGTCATAGAAGACCGGGACCTACGGCTTAAAGTGGATTCCGAACCACTACAAACATCCATGGCACCGCCGGGATTCGAACCCGAAACCTGTGGCACCGAGCGCCAGAGCGCTAGACACTCGACCATTCAGGTCCCAAATTTGCCAATGGCACGCAGCAGTGTTCCCAGGTGGTCACCCACCCAAGTACTGTCCGAGCCCAATGATGCTTAACTTCGGTGATCTAACGAGAACCGATATATTCAGCATGGTACGGCCGTTGGCTAATTACATTTGTTTAAAAAATAAACCAAATAAGACAAAAAACATAGTTCTACATATTTTTATGCCTATAAAATGTATACTAATGAACTTTTATTAATAAAGTTTATATTTATATTAATGAAATAAAAAGCAAACAGAAAATAAAATCTAAAATTCAATTATAACATATAAAAAAGATTTTTTTTATTTAAGAAGTAAAAAGGCTTTACTGTAAAATAAATTTTAATAAGCATGCGAGATTTAATATTTTTACATGTAAAAAGGCTTTTTTCATTTAAGAATTTATTTTTACAGTTACTGCTCGCAGTAACTGTAAAATAAATTTATAGTTATTTACCTAACTTTCAAAATATTTTAATAAACGGGTTTGAATATTATGAAATTAAAAAAAATAATTCACATTTAAAAAGACCTTCACATTTATAAAGTACACATTTTCAATATATAAAATCCCCAAACGTACATACCAAAACTGAGATCACAAACCTTTATGCATATCATTTAGCATATAGTTAAAATAATATAACATCATCTTGCATCCCAAAATATAATAATTTATATGAATAATATAATTAGGATGATTATAAAGAATATTGTTTTTTATTTAGTGATTGAAAATATCTATGCAATAAATAAAGGTAAAGATTCATTATTTTGAGTAATCCTAAAATTAAATGTAAATTTTTTCAGTTTTCTTTTATCAAGGGAAAAATCTATAATCCTCATAAGATATCAACGCTGTTCAAAGATCAATGTTATCAGTGTCTTTTCTTTCTTCATATCGGGGCCCCTGTATTCATAATATATGGGACAAATGATGTACAATGATGTCCATCATGGAGAACTTTTAAGGGAAAGTTCCCCCTATTTGCGAGTTGTATGAGAGAAACCAGAATAGCTTTCACTAGTCACTTTTAACTCTTATAGTGAGACTTGTGAAAAAAATGCCAAAATCGTTTATGAGTTCCACTGCTTTTGAAATGAGTTATTATAGTCTTTGCCAAAGAGGTCAAACATTTTTTATAAAAACCTTACCCACGACATAAAACTATGACTAAGACATGAGTTTAGTAATTTGAGGCACAGACTAAAAAATTTCTCTATTAAAACTGTATTCATGCTTGAGCGCGCAAGCACTATTCACAATACTCTTTACCAGCCTTTCATTGTGATCTCGAAAAATAAATCCACTTATCCAGTGGACTTTCGGAAGGTGTCTTTATTTGAATTCTTTGATGCACGATCAAAAATAGACTTTATCTGGAGCGTTGATTTCCTTTCCCCGAAAGTTCCCAATTTTTCTCGCATGCTTGCTTTTTCCATTCATGCTAAAACAAACCGGTTTGGAGGACTGTCTAATGACACTCGCTGTCGAATGACAAATGACACACTTTAGACATATGACACTCGCTGCTCTAAATTTCCATCGTGGATGTCTTGAAACATCCCTTTGACTTCCTGATGTTGACTATAGCATTGTTTTTAGCATTATTTGTGTTTTATTCTAAATATTTTGTGTTTTTTGTACTTTTAGTTGCTTATTAATATTGCATTACTTTAATGCTGAAATTATTTTAAAGTAATGAAATAAAATCATTTTTTTGGTAAAAGTTAGCCCTTAAAGTAATCTGGTTATATCGTTTACGTAATTCTTACATATTAGTTGTTCTTGCCTCAAGAATAAAAAAAAAACCTTCCTGAAAGAAGAAATTAAAATTTAAAATTATATAAAGAAAACGTTACAAATTGATGTTTAAATTCATTTTATTATAACTTTTTATAGCTTTCTGAGAACATTAATTAAATAGTGGTTATTTAAAGATCTTATTATTTATATCCATTTATTTATAGAGCGATAAGATTTTGTTTTCATTTACAAGGTAGATATTTGTAATGGTAATGTCTAGGAATACATGTTTCGCTTCAAATATAAAAAAATAATTTGATTGAACTGCAGTTATAGAGATAACACATATCTTAATATTAGATAACAAATAACTTTATTATATTTTATAAAAGTTATAATTTGTCAAAATTTTGCTGTTTTTTTTAGTAATCTTGGAAGCTGTGTCGAAAAGAAATATATGAATACAGAAATATATCTGTTGAAGAGAAATTGAACAACATTTGTGGAACTTAGAAAATAAGGAAAATGAGAAATATTCTGTTATTGATGCAATAATTTAACAAATAACCCATCTGATTTCAACTGAGATTGTGACATCTTTGAATTTTCTCCTGTCTACTAGTAATTTTTTAACAATCCATTTTAATTTTAACACATCCTGTTCATCTTCAAAAGTATCTCATTCTTCTAATTTTAAAAGTAATCTTGCCATTAATAATCTTATATGTAAAAAAAGGGAAAAATTATTTAAAATAAGGCAATTTTTCATTATCTTTACTTAACAAAGTATTCATAAATCCTAGGAAATCATAAAATCTTATCAGATTACTGCAAATTCTGCTTGTGACATTACCAAATTTCAAGCATTTATATCAGGGATATTGAACTCTTTTAATTTGAGAGAAAGATTAAAAAATGTTCATTCAACGTATTCGTCATTGCTAGTCACATATTTTTCCCATCCCTCCGTGTGGCCAGATGGCGTCAGACTAGCGCTCTGGCCTTTGGTGCTTCAGGTTCGAATCCTAGCGGCGGTATAGGTGTTTGTGAGGGGTTCGTAAACAACATTAAACCGTAGATCCTGGTCTAATAAGCTCAAAGTGTGCACAAAATGATCATAGAGCGAAAAACCAAACATCCCCCATCGCAATTTGTGTTTGTCCTCCCAGAATAATTGTTATCTTTTGAAGAAGTCCAGTCATGATACAATTTTTCGACATCTTCGTAATTATTGCACTATTTCATGGAAAGTGAAAATTTGGTTTGGTTTTTCTCTCTACGGTCATTTTGTGCACACTTTAGGTTAAACAGACCGGGATCTACAGTTTAACGTGCATTCCGAATTCCCAACAAACATCCATGCCGCCACCAAGATTCGAATCTGAAGCCTGTGCATGTTTATTTTAAATGAACAAGAAAAACCTCACATGTTGCAAATTCTCTTGATTTGACACGAAACTCAACATGTATGCCACACGGAATAAAATGTGACGCCAATTCGAAATTATTTAAACATCAATGGCGTTTCAAAACTTGTTATACTGAATGACGTGCATAATTGTATTCAATGTTTACTTTTCCAACAATTTTGTGCAAGGAATGTTAGTTGATAAAGAATTGACTTTACATTTAATTCAAGTTACTATGTACTGATTAGCATTCTGTTTTTCTATCTGTTTGCGGATGATGAAAATAAGTTAGTAATTATTTGACATTGTAATTCTTAAGAAAACTCCTAAATCTTTTAGAAATGGAATCTTCATTTCTCTCAGGCAATAATATATAGTAAATTTAGGGCTTGAATTTGAAAGATTTATTTCAAGCAAATCGAAAAAATTTCAATTTCATGATCAGTTAAAGACAGTGTCAACAGAATAAATTCAAGATGTTTTTCTCTTGGGAGAACTTATTGCAGAATGCCAAATCTTTTTCGTTTCGATTTCCTGTAGACATAGATATTTCGCCTGTTTCTTGTTTAGATTTCTAGCTGTTAGAATGTTATGTTTTACAAAATGCTTTATGAGTTATTTCAGACAAATAATACTGAGGTGAAATTAAACCAAGCAATTTTGTACCACTAATTGTCCAAATTGTTGAATAATTTTTTAATATTTTTATATAATTTAATAATAATTTTAATTTTAATGACATAGAAACAACAATTTTATATACGTTTTTCGTTTTCAGTGCAAAAACAACATTTAGATCACGATATTTATTGCCACAAATATTTTAAATTTTATTGTTTTTTAATTTTATCAATATTTAATAGCAGGGTAGAAGTATAGGGAAACAAAATGCAGGTAAAATATGTCAACTTCAATAACCTCGGTGGAATCCTTTTGGTATTTTATTTCATAGCCAAACATACTTCGTTTTAAGAACAGAGTACCTCTTATTTTATTTTTATTATTATTTTTTTAAATATTTTTGAGCCTTCCTATTGTTTATTATCCTCTGGTGAAATTGTGATAAATTTTTTTTTCACTACGTAATAAAAAAAATTATGGAATTAGTAAATATATGTAAACAACACATTTACTTACTATGCAGCCTTACAGTTGTTACCTTTGATGATAAACACTTTGTTAACACAAACGCAAATAGAAAAAAAAAACATAGCGCTCGTTTAATATTTTGGAGATTGGAAAACACAGGAAAAGGAAGCCGAAGAAACATATTGCAGTCATTAAAGGTTTAGTTTATCGCTCTACTGTCATTTTGTGCACAACTCAGGCTGGTTACACCGGGACCTACAGTTTGAGATGAATTTCGAAGCCCTCGCAAACGTCCATGCCACCGCCAGCACTCGAACCCGAAGCCTTCGGTACCAAGGCACAGCGCACTAGCCAATTGGCCATAAGGCCGTTATACAATTTGTAGGACAGGTCATCAAAAATGAAAATTCATGATGGAGAGCAGCGAGAAAAAAGCGCACGGCGAAAACACAGAAATAAGTAACCTTAACATACAAAGACGGAAAACGGAAGTCTTCAACGAAACTGAACTGATCTGCAATTCAAACCCTTTGATTTGTGTAACATTTATTTGTAACTATCCTACTGGGGTTTTTGTAGCAGCCCATATTCTGCATCCAGTTGTAGTAGGATTTTGGTGCGTGGAGTTTTCAAGAAATTGAAAAGTCATGAGTTTTTTTTTATTTAGTTTATTATTAATAAACATTAAGATATTTAAAGAATTGGGTACCAATTCCAGGAAGCGACAGAACAACAGAAAGCCCCGTCCACTAACTGTGAAACTTTTAAAGCGTCAGCAAACAAAATTATAAATACATCATTAAAACTGGTCTGGGCAATATCACTCATAGCTTGGGAAATAAAGGAATGGTATGAGGTAAGAACCCTAAGATAAGTGATAAATTATAACTATGATAAGTGGCTGTTAATAAAAAATGCAGAACTACATTGAATAGGACATAGTATATCATTTTGTGTACTTAACAAATTCTATTTTAAATACTTGGAAGAAACAAACTACAAAAGACATAATTCTTTATATCCCGCATCCAAATGATTTCCCAAACGTTTTTTAGGTGAATATTTATACTTTAAACAATATTAATGTGTCTGAAGAACGATAAACTGCAGGTTAACTCCAAAAAAATTGTTTTTCATTCGTCATTGGACAATTTTTTTTATTTTGTCATAAATCTGTTCAAAAAAACAACAAAATTATTTTAAGAGTGACATAAATGAAAAAAACCGATATTAATACAACGATATTTATTGATTTTGCTCTAAAATGAATTCAAAGATCTCTAAATACCTTTAAAAAATTTGAAATTGAATGATGACTTCTGTAAACCAACAAAAATAATAGCGATGGTAATCTGTTTTGTTAAAAAAAATTAAAAAATTGATTAATGTCGTATAAAATGTATGCGTTTTAAATCACACCGAGTGAAAAAAAATTGCATCTCTCTCTTTTGCAGTAAGGTTACAAAAAGCGCTTTTTTTTTCTACCAAAACTTAAATTGTCATGCCATAAATGTAAATAATGAATTTAAAATGATGTAGCAGGTTAGAAAATATTGCTGAGGATTTTTGTTGTAATGATGTAACATGCATGATAAAAAATTCATTACTGAATAATTTGAAGCCATTCAGTTACAAAATATTTTGATTTAAAACAATTGTTCCACAAATTTTATTTTGTTTATTTTCGCAATTTTTCTACAGAAAGATATCACTAAATATAAATAATAATACAAATAAAAAATTTAAAAATATATTTTTGGAATATATGTAAAAGCATTTACTTTGTGATTTGTACATGAATTTTATAAATAAACAATTTTATTTAGAGAGTTATTTTCAGTAATGAAAAATTCTTCAGAAATTATTCGTTTTATTCTAAAGTATATTCTATAGATATAAGTTCTTAACTATTAGTCTTTACTTTATATACTTGAAAATTAGACCATAAATATGTAAGATATATACTTTTTTTTAAAAAAATTATATTCATTTTTAAAACGTTAATATATTAAATAATTCAAAATAGCTCCTTAACATGCCTCTTTTGGTTTCAATAAATCTTGAACGTCAATGGGATCTTGCTGTAATCTCATAAAAACAGACCACTAGAGTAAGCCCAGGTTGAAACTCCATGACTTTGATCTCAGTAGATTCGAACCTACATCATCTTACAGTCAAGAAAAACGCCTTAAGGCTCGTTCCCAACGAGGCGTGAGGCTTTAAGCGTGCAGCGTTGACCAATCACTAGCCTCACCACGTTAGCCTGAAACCGGTTTGAAATCCGCCGCTTCGAGTTGACCCACTTTCAACTCGAAGCAGAACTTCACTAGGCGTAATGCTATTTCTAACGTTTCGCTGTGAAGGTGTCGAAAAAATTGTCTTGTCTGCCGCGTGAATCTTCAACGCTTCACGTCTCGGTGGGAACGAACTTTTACCACTGAGCAGCGACTCGAACAGAAATTAATGAAAAATTTTATTATGTGTTATTGTTTGTGCTGCCATTTATTGAAAGATTTTGCAACAAATACTCTAATTTGTTCGTGATAAAAAGTTAGTTATGCTGCAAAAGATTGCAGCTATTTTAATTCAGAATGAAAAACACTAATGAAAAGTACATAAATATATGTATTAAAATATACTTTTTATACTTTATACTATATATACTTTAAATATGAGAATTAACCCGCATTGATACTATATTAAAAATGCTGACCAAACGTCTTCATTTACAACGTCGAATTCCATCATTTTAGTATAGATGATAGTGGGAAAATACTTTTTAAACGTTTCACTCAAATGCTGTAATTGTTTGGATTCTCCGTTATATCAATGAACATCAATAACATATTTCTATAAAATATCTTTCAAAGTAGGAAAATATTCAAGTTCTACACGATTGACCCAGACAATCCAATACTGTTACTTATTTTTAAAAATTGGAATTTTTTCACTGCAGTGAGCACATTTATTTGCTTTCTTTGAAGTTCAGATAAATTTCGTTGAGTTTATGAAAGATATCACCTGTTAAGCTGCAAATATCCACGATTTGTTTTTCCACTTTAAACTGCAGGTGCAGTTCTGTTTAGCCCTCGTTACGGTAGATGACGGTAGAGCGACAAACCAAACCAATCTGTCAATTTATAGAGCAAATCTGCACAATCAAATGCGCTAAATTAGTTGTTAGCTGCTAAATCCTTTTGCCGGTGCGTCTTTGTATCATTTGATATAAGTATTTTGGCTATTTTTTCACAGACTTTTTATCTATCATACATTCAGTCATGCTAATTGCGCAGGATTTAATGAGAATCTTTACAGTCGTATGACATTCACCTGCTTTAATTATTTTACTAAAAACGAAGCAGCCGTTGCATTTTCATTCACTATTGGCTGCTTTCAGCTCTCATATGTTCGTCTCACTTAAAAAATTCATAGCTTTATTTGTTGTTATGACTAATCCTCAGTGTCCGGTAGCGTTGGACGGACACCCCATGAGGAGTCTACTCAAATACGGAAGGAAAGTTGGCAGCTTTTGTTGTGATGGAGCACCCGCTTGTAGGCGGCTCCGATTCGCTCAAGAAGGAGGGCAGTGACTTCCGGGGAGGACATTTACGGGAACTACCCCGCATTTGCGTATCGTATGGGAGAAAAAACGGAAAAATCCCACCAGTAATCTGACTAACGAGGCAAGAGGAGGAACATCCCAAACGCCATCGAGTCCCCTCGATTTTGAAACAATGTCTACAGCAAAGACGCCAGCGGATGGAACCTCAGCCCTCATGCTCACCAGCGGCACACGCTGCCACTATTTTCCAACCCGAAATGCATAGCTTCCAAATGACGATGCATTTTAACTTATACCGTCGAACTACTAGGAAGCATTCTCCCGCACACGTTGAGGATTATTGTTTAAAAACGTGAATCCTACCCGAATATAGCTTTCGACACAACTTGTTATATTTTTTTTAACATTCTTTTTCTAATTTTGATCAAATTCATTCTTACTCATGTCACACTTTTATGCAGGAGAGTTTTCTTTTGTCAATATATCTCGAAAAGTGTTGGGTGATAATATCTGAATTAGATGAGATTGAATATTTTTTTTTCACAATTTAAATTTTTACAAATTGTTGTTGTCTATACACTTTTGCATCTCGGATGATTGCGTTACAGAGTGCTTCGTTTAGCTTCCGCTCTCTTTTAAATATTAATTGAGGTTTCATTTAAAAATAAATGAAAATGTCAATTTAATAAAACATATATATTTGTTATAATTTTATTAAACACATTTTGTTATAAATTAGTTTAGTTAATTTCTTTAATTAAATTAATATAATTCATTCATTCATAGGCATTTTACTCTTAATTATTTAACGGCATTTTACTCTTGTGGATGGGTTTTTATGCGCTGCAGTGTTTATCATTAGCATGTCCGTCCATGATTTAAGCGCCAAAAATATTTTTAATCTTTTGGGTATTTTATTTACAGTTTTACATCTTAGACGACTGTGTAATGATTTGACATCTTGACAACGAAATAAGTCCAATAAGGTAAGAAGCAGCAATTTTTTTTCCTAATCTATAAATGGGTTGGTTTTTGTCAGAAGCTATAAACATGATAGCAGGTGTTACTAAGAATATTTAGAATCATTTCTGATCTGTGAACAACAGCGTTATATGCCAAAATGTAAGATTTATAAGTATTTTTTTTTTTCATTAAAACTAAAAAAAATGTCAACGACGTTTTGTACATTTCTAAAACTATTTCTATTCTATTGTATAACTATATATGCTTAAATTATATTTGCTTTTTTTTGTTGAAAATTGATGAAAAGAATGTTGAGTTTTGGAACTGGCAATGATAGATTCAAAACTAAAAGTGTTTCAATACTGGGTAGTACGATAAATCTGTACACTTGCAAGTCCTTTTCTTGAGTTCGAGAAGGCTGGGAGAAAGGTGTAAACTCCGGATGTCACGCTGGAAGAGACATCTCTTAAATATCATGGTGGTGCACTATAAGTAGCAGATGTCAGAATATTACAGGATAAAATACTAGAAATAAAGCTAAAATAATTAATATAATATTTTAAATTTGCATTTTCTAAAATAATTAATTTATTAAAAACAACGAATTATGTACATTTCTTAGCTATAACATTGTCAATATTTATTTAGTTTTTGTGACAATTCTTTATAATTAATGCGACAATGAATTTTCATTTTTTATCTGCGTTCCTATTTCTGTATATAAACAACAATCAGAAGTCATCATTAATTATTCATGCCTTGATATTTTCAGAATAAAAACTTAACCTGACGTGTTTACTTCTTTAAAACGAAAATAAAATTTCAGCTCATTAAATTTTAATCACTTGTTTAAACAATATTGTTTATTAATTTTGTTGTGAAACTGTTGTGAAGAAATTAAAATGGTCACTGCTTTTATCATTTTTTTTGAAGAAGATAAAATCTAACCTAGAAGATATATATATAATGCGTTACTCTCAATATGACAGAAAAATTAACAGCAAACCACTTTTCTGCCAGTGAGTATTAGCATGAAATTTTCTAAATTAACTTTAAATGCATTTTTAAGAAGCTATCAACTAGAAAAAAAAATATCAGTTTAATATTTTTGTTTCGTTTTACTTACGCATTGAATTAAATATTTGCATTTAGATTCTCAATATAATTCTAATTACAATATTATAAGATTCTTTTTATAATATTGGGATTTCTAAATATAAATTGGGCATCAAGAAGTATTTATAGAATAACTCGCAATATATTAAAATATTTTTAAGTGACATTTGTGTCCGTGTATTAATGTCACATTAAAAATTATATTGTAAGAAGGCTAAAACTGTTCTTAGAATTCCATACATGCTTCTTATTTCTTTCAGATATTTCAAGTAACTAAAGTCATAAGGTAACTTTAATTAGCTTCCTGACATTAAATATGTATAACAAAATTGGAAAATAATACATGAGAGAAAATAATTACTGGTTCTGTTTGGATATAGTGCTTTTATTGTTTATCTCCTGCCTGTGATGCAGCGTCAAGGCTAGCCGCAGCCAGGGTCTCCAAGCTGAGAGTCCATGCTGCTGGAAACGTCGTCGATTCCAGTTTCTGCTAACAGTCATTGAATCTCGACCGACGCGAGCAGCAATACTGCGATACGATACACCGCAATCCCGGTACGCTACAATTCGACCTTTATCAAAGTCAGAAACGTGCTGGTACGCATTTCTGCTTCTTACACGAGGCATCACAACAATTTTTCTCCAGGCAACAACGTTCAAATCCAATTTGTTTATGAGAAACTGGCTGAACAATTTCCTCATTTAAACACCGCTACCGGCGCCTGCTTTGTCTGAATGCTTCGAAAAGCTAATCATTTGCATATCACAGCACCTTCTTCCTGTCGTTGAAATTTCACGTCTGTAGCATGACGCCTTCTTGGTATAGCAATTTTAATGGCCTGTAATAGTGTACATAAAATACCTGAAAACCACAATTTTGAAAAGTGGCTCACAAGACTTTATTTGTTAAACAGCTTTACAGCCACTGTCGAATAAAATATATGGTGGTAAAACATTCACTACCTTGTCTCTAAATATAAAATATGATAGTTGTTAGTTGCATGCGGTGTTTTTGATAGAAAGAAATGATCGCAGTGAACCATTCTTAGAGCTGTGTTGCCCGGTAAGTACCTCAAATTCTGATAAATCCTTCTAGTAAATATATGGAAATATGATATTGGAAGCCCAGAAACTTTACATCACTCTTTTAGTGAAAAAAAGCATGTGACGTTTGTTTCGGATACAAAACTGAACATCAGGAAATGACCTTGGCCCCACATATATATTGTAATTCTGGTTCAAGAAAACTTTTTTTGTGGCTGCAGGCAAAAATAAAACAGCAATGCTATTTACCAATCCTATGATTTGGAGAAAACAAAGTATTCAATTTAATGACTGATACTTCTTCATGGTCCAAATCTTCGAGGAGGAATCTCAAAGAAAATGATAAAAATGCAGTATTCGAATACACCATCTCATATGCGACGAATTCCCATGGTGAAAAGTTTTCCGTTCCTGAAACTCCAAATGAAGGTTTCATTGATTCAGAGGAAGAGCATTTTCATCAACAGTCTTGCAGATCTAGTGTTGAATATAATAATGAAACCCTTTTACAACGCGCATATAAAAGTTGGCCTAATGAAGAATTTTGTAAAAACCATGGACAGGAGTACATCAGTTTCCAAGTATTTAATTAACAGAATTTCTACAATCAGCGAAGCTAAACTAATTCTGAATTAATTTCAGAAAAAGAACATAAAACACAAAGTTATGGGAACGATTCAGTAGTCAGAAATTTACTCCCAATCCAGACGCACACACACACATACTCACACACCCACACACGCACACACACACACACATTTATATATATATATATAATAGACATTTTAATGCTTTTTATATCTACTTTATAATTAATGATATTGTTTAAAATTAACAACCTTAAAATTGTGCATGTTATTATGTAAATATTAATATTTTTTTAAAACATTTCTGAAATTTAAAATGAAAACATTAAAAAATAATGTATATGGTATTTGTCAATTTGACGCTTTTATATTAGTTTGGGATTTATTTCTCTTATATTTTGCACTTTGTTTAATAATAAATTATAAGAATATTTAGATTGCTGAGCTTGCTGTTTATTTAGAAAACAAAATATCAAGCATATTGCAAGAAATTATTTTTTGTTAAATCTCTTTTAGCATTTTCATCCTTAATAGAAATTTTATAAAGATTTTACTAATTTCTTTATAGTTTTTCATTTTCTTTATACATAAATTTTCTTTCATTGCTTGCTTTTCTATTTGACATTAGTTTCTTTTTTCCTAAATGCACTTTTTGTTTGCATTATGTAAAAATTAATAACTTTTATCAAATAAAAACCTTTTTGCCATTTGCAATGGTGTGTATTAAAAGTAAAATATTAATATGTAAATAAATGTTTGAAACTTTCCTCTTGGCTTGCTACGAGTGGATTATGTTTAGTCATTCTTTATTGTAAACATTTATAATAAATTGAAAGTGTGCACACATTTACTGTTACTTTGCTATTTAATAATTGTGTTTGTTACTTATAAAATTTGTTTATTGAAGGAAACACTTTTTATAATCATTTTCATCTTTGATGTGTATTTTCTAATATGTTTAGTTCTCAGAGATATGGCTAATCGGTTTATTTTTGGTTTTGTTTACATTTTAATTTTCGATAAAATTTCATAATATATTTTAATAACATTTTCTCTTCCAGAGTGAATTTTTCTCCTTTATTTCTTAAACATATGTGATACATAATAATGAAAATTTAAATTAAAACATTTTATATCAATTCCCACTTTTTTTTGTGTTGATGCATTATTTATATATATCGTGGGTATGCAGAGGTTAGGTCAATTGGAGCCTATTATAGGTTCCATATTGTTTTGGAAGCCATATCATATTTTTAATAAAATTAGATACAACTGCTAATTTTTATTTAATTTTATTAAAAATCACATAAGCAATAAGGATTTTAAAAAAATTAGATAAACAATTTAAAGAATATGTACAATGAAAGAAATAAACAAAAAAGCAATTTTCTTAGTTTGCAATTTGTCAAGACTATTTGCAGTGATCCTTTAAAATGTTCATTTGTTAATTGTGAAGAATATTTTGATTTCACAAACTTCTCAATTACGTATAAATATTCACAGGAATATATTGTATAAAAGCAAGCTGCTTTGATTGAAGACTTGTCCACTAGATGTCAAGTTTGAGAGCTCGCAAAGACAGCTAAAGGTAATAACAATATAACGACCAAGGATTCAAATTACACGTCCAATTCTGGTGCAATTTGGAAAAAAGCATTGTGCAAACTTAATTTTCTTGATAACTTTTAGATCACATGGATTTGTTCGAAGACAAAGTTTATCATACAGTGATTTCGAATCAATTGATGCTTTCTTTTGATTTTTAATTGAGATTGTTTTAGATTTAAAGTCCATTCTAGCAACTCATTATCAACCATGATCAATTGATGTATTCATGCTGTAGAATTATCTAAAAAAGCACGATTTTAGTCTATTGATTTGCACGTTAACTTCTTTATCTTTATTTTGAAGGTAACTATTTTGTGATTTGGTTTTTAAATTTCATGTAGTCCTTGATATTATTATAGAAAACTTAATTATGATAAACACTATCTGTCTTAATACAGATATGTGAGCCAGTTAGTAAGTCTTCAAAATTAATGATTTTTCCTTTGAATGGTTTGTAAAGGGATACAGGTTCCGTCCCTTGAAATTTTTTTTAAAGATTTTAGAAATTCAGAGCGGACTCGTTAGGTATATTTTCAAAGAAGTCAAATGGTAACAAGATGTTTTCAAAGTAAAGAAGTTCAGCTGGTGAAGATTGGAAATTGGCTTACTAAGTCGTGGATAATCAGACATAATGGTAGGATAATGACAGCCTTCAGTGCATGGTGACAACGTTCTTTACAATAATTTGATTATGAATGATAGGCCAACGAGTGCGTTGTTTTTTGAATCCCATGAGCTTGAACAATTGCAAAAATAGATATGATTCAAAATGAATTCGTTGGATCATTATTAGGAGAGAGATTATTATAGGAGTTCTGGGGGAGGAGTTATAGGAGTTAGATTGTTGTAGGAGTTTCAAAACAAGAAATATTAGCTTTCCAACATGTATTCAAATTTGATGCTCGTCATTCAGATAGAGCTCTTTCAATTTGATTGATCCAATCTGTAATTGAAAATTTACTCCACACATCAATGACTGTTAGTGTTTCATCGTTCGGTTTGTCCAAAACGGATTAAAAGGTTCGCTTTATGCAGTATGTTTTAAATGCTGTAATTATACCTTGATCAAACGGTTGTTTCAAGGATGTAGTGTCAGGCGCAGGAAACAATATTGCACTTCTGCATGTTCTAAGACCGGATGGTCGGATGCATTGTATATAATCAAAATAACTTTAAATTCGAGACTCTTGACCAAATGATTCCTACAGACGTCACACCTTGTCCAATTGCAAAGCAATCAAATACACTCATGTCCATAAATTAAGGATAATGAAGTTCAGGCAAAGAATAAGACAGAAGCAAAACAAATTTGACTTATTTGTAAAGTCTACTTATTAAACAAAAGGTAAAGAGCAAAATAGATGCTATATGTTTGACATAATTAATAAAAATTGCGATTTTTACTCCCTGGAGCAAATTTCAAAAAAGAACCTATCTACAAAAAACAGTATAACATGGTTAGTATGATGGTTAATGTCTCCCGGACGATGCAATACAGGCCTTACAACGCCCAGACATGCTGAGTATCAAATTATCAATCTGATCTTGGGGAATATTACACCACTCATCAAGAAATGCCTTCCGAAGTTCCGGTTGACAGGTGGGAGGGGGTTGACGGGCTGCAACTCGTCGGCCAAGCATATCCCACACATGCTCTATTGGATTCAAGTACGGTGAGTATGCTGGCCAATCCATACGGGTGATATCCTCCAATTGAAGGCATTCGTCTACAATGGTTGCACGGTGAGGACGGGCGTTGTCATCCATAAACAGAAATTCAGCACCCATGGCGGGGCCGAAACAAACGTACATGTTGTTCCAGAATGACATCCCGATAGATGTGGCCTGTCATCGTTACACTCTGAACATGCAGGTCAGTTCTGGAACCAAGAATAATTCCTCCCCAAACGAGCCCTCCTGCACCACCGTAACGGTGTCGTTCAATGGTGTTCTCTTGGTGGTAACGGGTACCTGGCGCTCTCCATATGAAAGTCCGGCGAGAATCAGACTGCAAACTAAACCTGGACTCGTCGGAAAACATCACACCAGACCACTGTTGCGGTGTCCACAATGCATACTCTCTACTCCAGGTTAATCGCAGGCGACAGTGAGTTGAGGTAAGTGGAACACATCTGATAGGTCTGCGAGCATATAGACCAATGTGCCCTAAGCGTCTGTCCACGGTCTGCCTTGAAACTGTTGTACCGGTAACTGAAGAGAGCTGACGAGGCAGGTCTGATGCTGTGCTCCGTCTGTTTCTTTTGGCAGTAACTGCTAAATACCGGTTCTCATTCGGCGTTGTAGCTCGGGGGCGACCTGTGCTGTAACATCTACTCACATTACCGTCATCTTGGAATCGTTGCCAAAGCCTGGAGATGACACTCTGGGCGATTCCAAGTTCCTCGGATACTTCCAGCTGGGTACGTCCACATTCCAGTCGTCCGATAATTCTACCACGTAAAAAATCATCCAAATGCTTCCTTTGTGCCATAACTATGCGGTTATTGCACTGTAAGGCTTTTAAAGCGCTTGTGAACAATTTTACTTCTTTGCCACCATTCCTTATATACCCTCTCTTACACTCTCATCATTGTGACGTACTATCCGCGCCATCTGGTGGTTTCCTGTAATTTGCATATTCTTCTTCAAGATGTGTGTGATAATTCTATAGGTGAAATTTTTAAATAAGAGTTCAATTTCTGTGTTATTCTGAATTATCCTTAATTTATGGACATGAGGTATATGAATTTTAATATTCGAAGAGATCGCTTTCCCTTTCGCTTTTGCTATAGGTGAATTATGTGACATTATGTAAGGACTACCAAATAATATTTCATTTATAATTAATAAAACAAAGATTTAAAAACAACAAAAAGGTACTTTTTACTTTGAACACAACTCAAAATGCATATAAAGCAGCTAAAATTCTACATTGACTTTATAAAATTCGCAGAAATCCCACAAATAGAAATCTCATGACATTTCTCGTCCCGAATATCGCAGTACTAAAAATAAAAGGGAAGCAAAATTTTCTCCTTAGAATTTGGGTCGTGTTAAAATTGAATTGAATATATATATATATACGAGGATAAGGCGAAAAGTTCTCGGCCTGACAATGAAAGACTATGAATTTCAGTTAAAAAATGATTTTATTTTTCTACATAATCTTCCTTGACTTCAACACACTTGCTCCAACGTTTCTCCAATATGAGTATTACGTCCCGGAAGTGAGAGTCTGGAAGGTTGTGAAAATATTCATCTACGGCCCTCTCAAATTCATCATTGGATACGAAGCGCTTCCCAGAAAATAATTTCTTCAATTTTGGAACATATGAAAGTCTGGGGGTGCCAAATCAAAAGAATAAAGGGGGGGGGGCCCGCTCAAATCGTGCCCCAAATCCTGCGGTTTTCCCATCGCCAACGCACCCTTATGCTCAGGTGAGTTGTCCTGGTGAGAGATTACATTTTTCTTCTTCAATCCAGGCCTCTTCTCGCGAATTTGGGCATCCAGCTGGTCAAGAAGGTTGGAGTAATATTCGCCTGTAATTGTTTTGCCTTTTGCAAACTAATCAATTAACATGATCCCTTTCGCATCCCAAAACACGCTGGTCATGACCATTTCCGTCAGATGCGATCTACTTCGCTTTCCTTTGCAGGGAACCACCGTGTTCCACGAACTGCTTGTATTACTGTATTGTTTCTGGCATGTAGTGGTGGACCCATGTCTCATCTATGGTGATAAATCGCCGCACAAAATCTGTCGGATCCCTATTGAATTGGTCCAAAGATTGCTGTGAAAATCGCATTTGCTTTCGATCGGCATTCAGGAAATGCGGCACCTATCTTGCGCAGAGCTTTCGCATCCCTAATTCTTCGTGCAAGATGTTTCGCACCCTTTCTTCCGATACCCTCACATCCTCAGCTATCTCACTTGCCTATCGTTCAACACGATATCAAGCACTTTTTCGGTGGTTTTCGGTGTGGTTGCGGTTTTTGGCCGTCCCGCACGTGGGTCAGCTTCGAGGGATGTGCGTCGACGTTTTAATTCAGCTGCCCCCTTTTTAACGGTTAACATGGAAGAAAGAGAGTCGAAAAACAGATTTAACAAAGCAGACAAATATTCCAAACTAATTTAAATAAAGATAATTTTCCTTTTTCGTTTTCGTTTTCTTATATATTAATGTTGGTTTTAAATGTTGATAAAAATAATTTTAGATGTATTTATACGAGTATTTAATTATAAAAATTTCAGCATATTTTAAACAAACGTCAAGATTTCAACATGATACATTTTCTTACTGATTAACTGTGAATAATTTTTTTATAGACTTAAAGTTCAAATCGGGTTATAGTTGAGTTGAGCTGTTACTCTCACGAGTTTCATTTTAAGAATCTTTTGAAAATCTTAAATGAAGAAAAATTTGATTTGATTTATTTAAGATTTGGAAAAATTATCATTTTGTTTCATATTACTTTCATTAATTAATTTCGGGTGAATGGGGTAACAAAAAGGATGAGAACATGATCATCATTACGTTTGATGAGAACATATAAATCATCTGTTTTCCTGAAAGATGACAAAATTCTTGGAAATCAAATATATCCTATATTTTACACATAGTAATTTGTTGTTCAAAATTTACATATTCGTGAATAAGTTAAAATTGCCAATGGGCGTTATAATATTTTCATATTTATTAATGGACAATCGAAACTGTATTAATATTGTCATAAAACAATATATTTTAATATAGTTAAAATATCATATTATTTATCCCTCACATTTTAGTAATTTAAGAATGTGTTTCACTTTAAAAACTTAGTAGTATTTGAGCCCTTGAAAATTTCAAACGAATTTGTGATATCGTAAACCTAAAGGAAAGGAACGCTTATCACCTGTTTACATTAATAATTCAAACGAAACTGAAGGGATATGTAAGGAATTAATTATATTTTAAAACACAATTTTCACTTAAAATAGTTAGAATAATATGAATTAATAATTCTTGTAGGGCTGTGATCAAAACACTAATTCAGTTGTTAATTAGTAATATGTAAATAAATATGTAAAACCTTGTAGTTAAATGCTATTAAACAGGTTTAATTTAGATTTGACGCTGACATTGTAATAGTTAATTAAACACGTTTCAAATTTATTAGCATGAGAATTTTCCGTAAACTGTCTACTAGGATGTGACAAGGTCGTATTCTATCATTAATTTATATTATTATGCTGATAAGTTAATGCCATATTTTAATGCATATTTTAATATTATTATGACGATTATTTTTTTCACAGATTCCATAAAATACAATGACTAACTAATTAATTAATTAAAAAAATATTTTATAATTCAGTAGCTTTTAATTTATATTAATTAAGTCTTGGCCACACTATGGCAATATTAAAAAAATAAATTAATCTGAATTTTAAGTCCTAGTTGATTCTAGGAATTAATTGATTATATATTTTTACACTAATTTTACTTTTTACTCTGATAAAAAAAATTTTATCAAGAAAAATAATTAATAATATATCAAATAAATAATAATAATATAATAATTAAATTTTTTTAATAATAAAAATAATATAAAATAAAATATAAATCATAATAAATGATGAATAAGAATTGTTTTAATATTTTTTTCATCTAGTATTACCATTTCGTGTTTAAATATCGATTTATCATAAAACAATCTGAAATTGGATGCAAATTTTACTGTAATGTATCAAAATAATACATGTTATATTATTTTTAGCAATCATTACGCAAATAATATATTATCTTGATTTAATTTAAATTTAAATTTTAGATCTTTGGAGCCCTATTATTTAAAAATATCATAATAATTTGAAAATTTTAACGAAAAAAGTTTTTTAAAAAATATTTATCTATTTTTGAGATATGCTTTAAATAAAATTCTTTTCTGCCATGCGCAGCAAATGTTTTCTCGAATTTTTTGTTTTTTAATTGCAATAGATTATGAGCTCATTAATTAGCTAGTTTAATTAGCTATTTTAAACTTAGGTTTACAGTTAATTTTATAAATAATTAGTATATTAAAACTGTTTAAAATGAAGTTAGTTTGATAAAATTAAACTTTTAGTACATTTTATTTAGATTGATTTTTAAATTCTACAGAATAATCGAAAGAAATATCCACGTGTAAAACATTTTTTTTTTCAATATCGAATTTTGATAATGTATAAAATACAATAACGTCGATTTTATTTCTGTTAGGAATTGAAAGTAATTTAAAAATGTTTTATATAATTATTCTGTGTTGCCAGCATTAAAACCCTGATTATTTAATTTTTAGTAGGATAATTTAAACAATTTTCTATTGGGATTTAAAAAAATCATTGAGGTATAATACTTTGTAAAATCAATGATTATTACATAATTTAGTATTTATCTATGCAATAAAAATGTATCAACATAACACTAAATATGTATATAATTTTGTGCTTGTGTTTGCTTGTAAATTGTGTGTGCTTGTAAGATGTGTTTGCTTGTAAGTTTTTATTTCTGTGATATGTATTATTTATAATTATTTTTATTTTAAATAGTTATATCGTATGAATATTAGAGTTTATAGAAGTCTGTGGGCAATACACATAAAATTCATTTGATAAAGCAGAATAATAATCGATATGCAATCAGATATGTGCTGGCATTCGGTATTTTTAAAAAATATATTTTTTTATTCATCATATGCAAGGAAAATTTTAAAAATTATGAAAAAAAAAAAAAAATGGGGACTTCCGAATTTGTATATAACCAGTGTAAATAAATCTGTCAATAGAAGCATTATAAACTGGAATTAATTTTAATATAATTAAAATATTTGTTTCAAAATGAACGCCATATCATATTTACTTATGAAAACGATACAAAGTTTTTACAATTATTTGTAGAATAACTTTTTTTTCTTTATAATTTTCAAACATAACATATTTCATATGCCAAATTAAAAATTCATGCAAAATCTCTGATTTTATTGTAAATATTTTTGGTTAATATTAAGGGAAATTGAAGATGTGCAGTTTCAATTCGAATTCAAATCATCCCCTCTTGATTTTCTTCAGAATGCAATCCATCGAAAAACTCGTATTATTCGATAAACATATTTTCCCGTAAACACAAAGAGGTATTAGTGCTTTCACACAAATGTCACTCAAAGATAGTTCTTCTTAACTTGCCAGGAATAACCTACTCGGTCGGTTCAAGAAATAAATAACTTCAACTGTTGGATAAAATACTGGAATATGTTTCACAACAAATGTTGTTGTTTTTTTTTGAAAATGTCTTATTTTAATGAATAAATCAAAAATAACATCCAAGAAGAGTTTCAGGATTACCACAACAAGAAGAAAATCGACATATAAACAATGGACAAACTGGCAGACACTGCATACGGTCCTCCTGCAATTATATATGCAAAAAGACTTTAAAAACAAAATCTACGAAAAAGCAAAACATTTCGTTGTGCGACAAAACATATGTATTTATTATATTATATAATTATATTTAATATATATATATATATATATATATATATATATATTATATATATAAATATATATCTTATATTATATATATTTATTATGAGTAAGTCAATACAACTATATTCAGTTAAGCTAATGTAATATTGTTAAGTTTATATAATATCGTTCCAATATTTTAATGTAGAAGAAAAAATATCCACACATGTACACACCGTAATTGGTGTGTACATGTATTTTTTTAAATGATATTTAAAATTATTGATTAATTATTAACTACATTCCTTTTTGGCAACATCATAGAATTTTTTTAACATCGGTGGATCCTGTGTTCAACTTAAATTTTCGGTGAACATTCCTAAAAATGTAGAGGAGGTAAGTGAATATTTCTAGAGGAGGGGAGTCATTTTTCTTTCTTTTTAAAAGGACAATGAAAGTCTTTAAAGGAGGGGTTTTTAGAAGAGAATAATAATATTTTAGGAGTGAATGTGTTTAGGGAAAAGTAGTGAATGTCTTAAGAGAAGTGAATTGATATTTTACAGGAGTGGACAGAACATTTTCAAGAAGAGGAGTGAATGTTTTCAGAGGAAGGTTTCTGGTATTTTTAGCCTTACTGCCACACATTAGAGTGTCTTGTCGGGAAAAAACTGACAACGTCTTTGGAACAATGACATCGAGAAGATTATTGATTTGGTTTGGTTGGTCGCTCTACGGTCATTTTATGCACACTTTAAGCTAAACAGACCGGGACTTAAAGTTTAACGTGGATTCCGAATCACTCTCAAACATCCATGCCTCTCCAGGATTCGAACTTGAAGCCTGTTTTCCACCAGGCTGCAATAGAGGCAGGAGAAGAGGCGGACAATCTGACAATCAGTGCGAGACTCTTTTCAGAGACTAAGAATTGACATCGAGTTGGTTTGTAAATGAAATCAGTTACTGCTACAAAGGCTGCCTTAAAGAAGCTAGCTGTCAGAAACTGCTGAAGCCTTAAATAAGCTAGCTGTGCACATTATTATGGACTTTCGGATATATTTTTTTATTTTAAGGAAATATAAAAAAAAAATTTAATTAAATTAAGTTTAAAATATATTAAAAAAGTAAATCTAACATATTATATAGAAACATAATGTAAAAAAATCTGGTTTTTTTTTTAAAGATTAATCCGATTTAATTATACCATGTTTAGAATAGTTAATATACTTACCACTATTTGAAGTTCCGTTTAATGGAGTATGGGGCATTGCTCCGTCTTCCTCATCAGAATCTAAATCAGGTGAGCGATTCTTTTTATCTGGAAAGAAAGCGAAATTCAATGCGAACAAATATTTAAAAAAAAATATATATATAAGAATGATAAAAATGAATGATTGTATGATTAAAAGAAATGTTGATTTACAGAACATTGAGTTGAAAGCTTTTATGTAGAATTGTAGATAAAACATTATTAGTAAAATGCATCAAAATACAAATATATTTTATTGCATAACATTTAACTATAAGTCACAAAATATACTGGTCTCGTGTGCCTTCGGGCAGGGCGATTAAAACCTTGATATCAATTTGTACATATTTGTGTAAATGTTGTTTAAGATTTTTAAAATATGTGTTTATTTTAGATAAATATTTTTAATAAAAAGATGGTGCATTTATTTTGCAGCACAAAACGTTTATTTCAGAACATTTAACACAAATTTCCACCTTATTTTTAAAATTAATGCCTGTGTTGTATAGTATAGTGATAAATGAATTGTCATTCATTTTCGTGCTACTGCTGAATTACTTTAATGTTTAATGAAAATTGAACTATTTTTATTCTTTTTTAATATAAAATTGAATGAATTTTTTAATTTTAAAATATTTATGTTTAGAATTTTAATACACATCCTTTAGAATAAATTACGAAATATAAAGAGAGAAACCATTTTTTTCAGAATTAAATATGCATGAATCCCATATACAAGCACGAAAATTACTATGAATTCAGGACCATAGAAATCAATTGTCCACAACTTATACATTAAAAGATCAATTTAATAATTAGTGAAATCTACCTTGGCGGTGATGAAAATTTGTATAAGTCTGTGTAAGTAGTAATGATAAAGTGGTCTAACTATGTTCTGCGATAGATTCTAACAAGCGTTCTTCTATTGCTTCCATAGATTCTTCAATTTGCTAAAGTTTTGGTGATCTTTCTGGTTAAAAAAGAATGAAAAATGGCCCCAAATTGAAAGGCATGATATCATCAACATATTGTTGAGCTATTAAAATTGAACTCATAATAATTTTTCATTGTGAAAGTATTTTACATCATCACACCGTGGAGCGAAACGTTCCTCTATAAAATTAAGGCCGTGACTGCATCTCTCTTATCTGATCCTCACACAGATCTTTTAAGACTGAAGCAAGATTCATCGCTGAACACCGCTATGTTCTGCGATGGCAGCCTAACAGTCTGCTGACAGCCAGATAATGGGTTACGAGACTACTCTCACGATATTGCTAATGTTGTGGGGTTAAAGGTAAACATCTTACAGTGAATGTACATTGTGAGTTAACTCCACCTCAACCAAACGTAACGGATGGTAAAATTTCCCAATGGTCCCATGAATGAGGCAAATAGTGGTACTGGTGAGACAGTTCGGGTCAAACAGGCAATCACCCTATGAGGCCTCGCATTCGTGCACCTTGACATTCCAGTGCCTTCATTCCATTAGATAAGTTCCTTTCAGCCGCCATTTATGCCAGCACTTTTGCACAGTGGGGTAGAATTGGAGCAGTTGATGTGTTATTTTTCTGTGTAACCATGTACATCCAGCATGCCAACAATGCTTTCAAACCATTGACGACCACTTTTCAAAGTCGCCAATTGTGTTTGATTTCTTAGAAGATGTCATAATGACTTAATTTGTATTTATTTGTCATAATGACTTAATTTAACTTCATTAATTTGTATCCAGGCAACTACTGCGTTAACAGCGAAAAAAAGTAAACCGTTCCCTAATGTTATCAATTTCTCACGATGCTACAAACTTGTTTTTAAGACCAGGGGGAGTAATTATTTGAAGTGAAAATTTTCCGTTTACATACTTAGTACAACAGAACATGCATGTGAAATTTCGAGAGAAATTTTTTTTTATCAGCTTATCTTCGTTTTTTATTTTTCAAAAAAAAAAAAAAAAAAAAAGTGTTTATATATGCTAGTTTTGCGCACCTGGAAGAAATTCCTGGGATTCATCCATTAGAGTCTGAGATTTCTTTTTCGATGCGTTGCTACGCTGGTTGCTCTCTGAAATGGAGAGAAAATACAGTAATTGAAATTTATTAACTGCATTAGGATACAATACGTTAAATTCATTTTTGAATAATCACCAATAATCACCAATTTGAGACAGTTTTAGTGATGATGATAGATGATTATCAGCATGTTAAGCTTTAAATGGAAAACAAAATTAAATTATGCTTTCAATAATTAAAAGATCACATTAATGCAATTACTTAAGGTATACGAACACCTTCGAAGGAAGTGTTTTTTGAAATTATTGAACTACTTTATCTTTGTGCACATTTTTGGATGAAATACATCTAAAACCTTATGCTTTTCCATAAAAAAAAATCAATTATTGTTTTTTTTTTTAATTTTTATAGGGTAAAATGGCCAAAAATTGGTACTATTTCAAAACACGATAACTCAAAATCAAATCAATATTTTTTAAATTTCTAATCTTGTACTTGTTTGTATTAACATTCTACAGGGAATAAACCTCTCGTAAATTTTTATCTTCATTATTTATTATTTTGTGTTAATTTAAATATTGTCGACACAAAATTCTTCCAAAATTTGCATGTAATTCCAAGTTTAACAATTAAAATAAAAATATTTATGTAGCTAGAATCCTTTATAAGATCTATTTATGATATTATGAACATTTATGATAAACATTTATACCAAGTTTTGTAGCATTTGAATCAAAATTACTTGTGTTATGATGTTTCACGTGAAAAACAAAAAGCATCGAAATTCATTCTGAGAAAAAGCTAAATTTAACTTTTAATTAGAGATATTACTTTTAAAAATGTTGTAAGTATTTAAAAATGCCATTGAATTATCAAGTTCATATTCTTGTTTAGTAAAAAATATAGTTTTATTTTTCCTTAAAGCTCTGAAAATTTTTCTGGACTCTATTTAGAAGAAGTCAAAATTTGATCGACATTTTTTTTACAATTTCCACCTACTGGCAAAAATTTTTTAATATGAAATGTCCTGGATTTAAAATATTTAGCCTTTTTAAAGTGTTTTGATTAAATATATTCAAAAACCTTTGAATTTCATATAGAAATATCAATTTTAACTATATTTTATACAATTTATTCTTTAAAATTTGGATAAAAATTGCAAAAATATGATATTATTGTAAAAATGATAATTCAAAAATAAATAAATAAATAATGAATGATTTTTTTCTTTGTAAGTATTTATATGTTGAGAATATCATTATGTAGGTAATATAAGCTTTTCAAATTTATATCTTATTTTCGAATTTATTCTCAGTTTAATAGCTAAAATAAAAATAATTTATGAATTTTGGATAATTTCCATGCTCTTTTCCTTTCGTACAACAAAAAAACTTGATGAAAAACTTTTACATCAAATTTCAAAGCAATTAGATAAAAAATATTGGTATTATGATGTTTTGAAGAAACACAAACTGCATAAAAATTCAACAAAGATATAGTTAAAACCTACTTTTACATGGAAATGAAAACAAATGGGCATACTACTGTATCCAAAAAGTAAGAGCAATTATTATTTTTTTCAAAAACTCTTTATTTATTCTTCCAAATTTATTTCATAGTCTTCAATGTAATCCCCTCCGGACACAATGCACTTACGCCAAAGTTTTTTCCAATCTTCAATGAATGCTAAAAAGTCATTGGCTGGGATGGCCTTCAAAGCGCGCCGATTCACGTTGAATCTCTTCAATCGACTCAAAACGGTGAGTTTAGGGAATTGCCAGTAGTCGCACAGTGTGAATACGGTGGTTGGGGAACGATAAGGGTTTCATTTTTGGTGAAAAAGTCGCGAAGAATCAATGCAGTGTGAGCTGGCACATTATAGTGATGCAAAAACCAAGAGTCTTTCCATAAATGTGGCCTCTTTTTGCGAATAGCTTCACGCAAACGAACATAACACTCAAATAATATTCCTTGTTGACAGTTTAACCCGGGGGAAGGAATTCAAAATGTAGCACACCGCGGTAATCGAAGAAAACAGTCAACATGACCTTGATTTTTTGAGCGACTTTGTTTTCACCTTTGTCACGATATTCGCTCGATTGATCGGTTGTTTCCGGGTCGTAAGCATAAATCCAAGTCTCATCTCCAGTTACTACTGTATTTCAACTTGTCCTGATAGTTAGAAAACATTGTTTCACAGACTTCAACGCAACGATGTTTTTCCAAACAATTCAGTGTTTTCGGTACGAATCGAGATTTGACGCTTTTGAGGCCCAAAATATCTTTTAAAATAGAACTGTCCGATCCTTTTGAAATTCCATCATCATCAGCAATGTGTCTAATTGCGAATCGACGTTTTGCAAGCACCAGATCTGACACCGGACCGAAAAACAACGACGTGTCGACAATTCAGAGCGCTGTTTGTAGCAGTTCAGCGAGATAAAAAAGATTTCTTGCATCAGTATGTAACAATGGGTGAAACATGGATCCACTACTACACACTTTAATCAAAATAATAATCGTCAGCTGAGTGAACAACAGCCGTTAAAGTCATCCAAAGCGATCAAAAACTAAAAACTTAGCAGGTAAATTTATGGCATCCATATATTGGGACAAGCAATATATTTTTTCACCTACTAACTTGAGTATGATAAAACTGTCAATAGCTAATATTACATGTTCTTATTGGATCGATTGAATGTAGAAATTAAGAAAAAAAAGTGCTGTTTCAGCAAGACCTGGCGAAACAGCACTTCACTCCTGTGTCACAAGTTGATCAAGACGTTGGTTAAATTGAATGAATTACTCTACGAATTGCTCACCTCCAACCTACTCACCAGATCTGAACCCTAGCGACTATTGGCTTTTTGCATACATCAAAAAGATGCTACAGGGAATTAAATTTGGCTGAAATGCAGGAATGATTGCCGAAACTGAGAAAGATCAAAGAGATCAAAGAAAATTCGTTCTCCAAAAAAGGCATCGAAAGGTTAGAGGAGAGTTGGAATGATATATTACTTTTGAAGAAGAGTATGTCGACGAATAAAGTCTAATTTGCTTTTCTTAGCTAGACCGGAGACTTAATGAATGATGTGTTGAAAATTACCATTTGTTGAATCTTGAAAAGTATAAACTCAATGGTTTAAATGATTCATTGCCATTATGTTATTGGACCGGAGACTTATTTTGTGATGTATTAGCTAACAATTCCTTGTACTTCCTCGTGTCAACAAATTGCTTCTGACAATTTTTGCTGCGGCTTGTTGCGGGACGTTTGTATCTCGCAAATGACTAAAGTCATTGTTTCAGAAACGCTTGACGTAGCTCTGTAATCCCACAAGAGCATGCAGAAAATATGCATACTCATTACGCAGTTGAGATCTCACACTTGTTTCGGTGTGGTTTTTCTGGAGTCATCAGCTTCATTTTCTCATGACTGTCATGGGAAAATGTACCTAAACAGGCAGCAAAACATTGTACAATTATAAGCCGTGTCGAGTTAGGTCATGATAACTATTGCAATTAATGCCCTAGTAGGAGTTCGTCCTTATTACTTGAGACATAAGAAGAACATCCACAAGCAACCAACCTGCGAATGCGATTTCGATATGAGAAACCAGCTTTACAATCTTCTCTTCTATTCAGATCGAAATGGCATTATTCATAGTTGAATTGTAAATTTCGCACTAGCCACATTTAGTTTTCAAGATTTGGGAAAGTGTAATGACAGTACTGTATTTGTGTTCGTATTTTTCGTTACACTTTTTTTTTTAACTAATTGCTTTTTTAATCCTTCAGTTGATCAGTTTTCTTTTCAAGTACAATTTTATCTCAGAACATTTTTTTCCTGCGCAAAATCGAAAAGATTCATTGTTAAAATTTTGAATCCATGAAAGTTTGTTCTGTTTTATTTATATTTTACTGTAAAAATTTTTTTCCCTTTTGAAATAGGATTCAAATTAGAAACATAACTATAATCTTGTCATTCATCGCCAGAACTTTAGAATACATACGATGCATAGCTGCTATTATATCTGCTGCTATTCACTTTTATCCATTTTGTAAATAATAACAAACAATGCATGCATGATGATAGACAATAAATAACACGCAATTTCTTGCTAATCTTTTGGGTACTGAAGATCTTGGAGTAAAATGTCTGTATAAAAACGTGAAATCGCGATGGAATGCCTTTAGCTATGTATAAGATATCAGAAGTAAACTCGTATTTCAGTTAGATTAATACAAAATAGCCCAATATACTCTCTTTAGTTTAGAATTAAAAATTAATTTTTGCACACATTTACTCTTGGAGTTCGAAAAAAATCGCAAATATGAGATACGAATATACTAGGGATAATCTATTAAGAAGCAAAGATGACTCACTATATAATCGTATGAAGCCCTCTTTCTCCGCCAGAGTGTTTTTAGCAAGGCATTTGTAGGATCCAAAATCGCTTTCCACCACATTGCGGACTTTTATTTTCATGTCTACCTTGTAACCGTGCTGGCTTTCTACGATTTCATATTTTGTAGTGTTGAGCAGCATGAATCCGTTACGGACCCAAGACGTAAGTGGTGAAGGTGAAGCCTCCAGTTTGCACTCGAGGGTGACGTCAGAACCCACAGCTGCACCAACACGTAGATTGGGGACTCGTATCTTGGGTCGGACTGTAAAACAACAAAAATGAATGAAAAATTATACAACTCCTATTACACTAAACATAGACATACATTATATATCTCCTTATACAGATAGAACATGATATGCTTCATGGAAAACTAATGAGTGAGTGGATGGTAAAATAACAATAATTAACGCAATAACAGTAACTTTCATAAAGCATTACATTTCTTAACAAATTTCAAATCTCTGTCAAAAAATTTTATTCCATCCGATTCCTATACAATGAAACCGTATTAGAGAAATCGGCAGTTATTGTAAATTAGAAGGTTTTGCCTAAATCTCGAATTATGTTAGAGCAGAACAGTAATGGAGTGTTAATAATTAATTTTCAACATATTTTGAAATGTGTTACAACGAAGCCGTATTATAGGAAGGAGCATTAATTGTAAATTGCCTATCAATAAATTCTTACAATAATTCATTTTTTTAGTTGAAATATGCAGAGTGGTTCCTTCCCTAAAGTGTTCGTAAACTTTATAATAACTTCGTAACTTTCATAACTTCATAAAACTTTGAATAAAAAGCAATGTAGTCTGAAAGTTAATTTAATTATAATATCCAAATTTTTTTTGCATCTTATTCGTGTGATTTTTTTTAAATGTCAGAATTATTTTGTTTTTATAAAAATAATAATTCTAGTATGCAGAGAATTAACAGGACACAAAAACGCCAAATATTCCAAAATATTTTCAAATAAATTCTTTAAACAGCTTATGGCCTGAAGCTATTTTCATTCTAGCTTGATGAGATTTTAAAAATCATACGCCTTTAACCTTTGCTTGCTTACTTCTTTATATTGTATGTATTTAAAATTGACTTGTAGTTGTAAGGAAACAACGCGCAGCTTTCCAAAATTGATTTCTTTTTCATCGTAGTAGAGATAAATTAGCTCAAAATATAAATAAATTATTAAATTGATCTCATTCAACGGGGCATTATGGGATAAAACGCTATAAAAAAGAAAATAAAATAGTAATAAAAAAAAGATACGAAATGATTGACCGACAAAGATTTCAAAGTGATCATAAATGTATAGTTAGGAAATTTGTGAAAATCCACAACTGTTTTTTTTAAATTTAAATATGAATATATTAATATCCATATATTATTGAAAAAAACTACATAATTACTGAAATTTTTCTTTATTTTCATCTCGATCTGTTCTACAAGTACTCATATGTACAAGATTACATGGGCACTTTGTCCGATGAAAATTTTTTGTAAGTGGAAAAATTGAAAGTTTAAGCCTTTTTTTCCAAAAACAAATAAAAAATAAACTTAAAGCATATTGTAATTATGTCTTATTTGCAGATGAAAGCAAACATAAACTTTTGATTCCAGCAGACATTATGAAGAAGAAAGAATGATTAACTTAATCCCAAGAACTTAATTGGAACAATAAAACATGGCTGTGGATTATCCTTGCGTGGGAGTGCATGCCAACATAAGGATTAAGTCATGTGGTATATATTGATGGCAACAATGTATAACGTTCTTTATTTAAATATTAAAAAAAAACATTTTAAAATTATCAACAAAAAAATTGGGTATTGGAAAGATGGGTGCGATCCTAAGCGCATGAGCGGCCTGATGGCCAATCGGCTAGCACTCTGGCCTTTGGTGCTTCAGGTTCGAATCTCGGCGGTGGCAAGGATGTTTGTTAGTGGCTGTTAAACTGTTATGTCCCGGTTAATGTTAAACTGTAGATCCCGGTCTAATTAGCCTGAAGTGGGCACAAAATGATCGTAAAGCGACAAATGATATCTAAGCGCACGGCTCTTACTTTGTCTCTGGTATCTATAATTCACAGGATTAAAACTCAATCGAACATGTTTGGAAGTAACTATTGGACAGAGTAAAAATATAAGATATTAAAACGAAATCCAAATTAAAATGCCAATGGTAGAAGAATGGAGGAATATGGATGCAGAAATTACAAAAAAAAAAAAAAAAGTGTGAATTCTATACTCAGAAAAATTAAAAGCTATTGTGCATGCTGCAAATTTTTCTACTAAATACTACTTGACAAAAATACTGCAATATTTACTAAAAAAAGATTTCTGCTAAGTGTAGTAAGTAGAGTAATTAGAGAGTAATTTTTTGATTTTTGATTTTTCAAAAACATTGTTTGCTATGTTCTCAAAATATTTAATGTAATTTTGTAAAGAAAAAATTATAGATATAAAAATTTCGATTCTGAAATATTAATTTTAAGTATGTATAAAGCAATATTTCACCAAACATCTTAAGTGTACGAAAACTTTTGGGAGTCACTGTACATTTAATATTATTTTCACGAAGGCAATGTCACAGATTTTTCATATTTATCATATTTCCTAACGTATAATTACGCTTCTATTTAATTTTCACAAAAAAAATGTTATACTTTATTTACTCATATATACATGCTCTTGAATAAGAAAAACGAACAAAGCTTTCAATGAAAAAATTAGTTTATAAGCAACATTATACAAATTACCTATAATAGTTTTCACCTGAAAACTCAAAATAATAACTATTATTATCTAATAAAACAACTATTTTATTCTAATTTCCTAATTAAATAGTTATATCTGTAACCGATTTCGTAACGTAATATTCTCTAGAACGCTGCAATTTCCACGCAACATACGTCATTCTACATTACAATAGCTGCGAAATAATTGTTAATTAATACACCTTACTGGAAACAATTAATCAGTAAAAATTAAAGATCATTGCAGTGTTTCAGATACCCAACTATTATGCATGGTGATTTCTGATTCTGGAATCACCTGTTTTTCTTGATCTGAAGATGTTTTCAGAGTCACTGATTAATTGAAGTATTAAGTAACAGTTGGAGTTGTAGAATAATTATGAACAAATACAATAATATATTCTTTTCCGTTTCATGCAGTGGTGCTCAGACATTCTACATTTGAGTCATCAATAACTACAAAAAAACCCCCATATTTTTTGTTAGTGAGTTAATGAAATAATTTAGGTAGGATAGCGGGATAGCTTTGGTAGAATAGTCGGTAGCGTGGCAAACTGGTCTGAGGCGCTGGTTTTAGGCACCAGTCCCTGAGGAGGCGTAGGTTCGATTTCCACCGCTGACATGCAGAACTGACATTACTTCATTGGAGCCTGATGGTCGAGTGATACTCGGTGTCACAGATGTCGGGTTCGAGTCCTGGAGGTGCCTGGGAGGTTTGTAGTGGTTCTCAATCCACTTTAAACCGTAGGTCCCTGTCTAATAAGAGCGTTGGGCGTAAGACTGACAACCCTACCCCGTAAAACGAAAAAAAAAACTTATCTTGTTTCGAAATCTTCAATAAGCAGACAGCTTTGGCCTACCAGGTGTTTGTTGCGCCACTGATTATGATGATGATGGGGTAGGATAGTTGTAAAATCTTCCCGTAATATCTTATATGTAGTCTTTCATTTTACTTATCTAACATTACAAGTTTTTGTTCCTTAATTTATGTGTTATAAGCCATTATTATTATTATTTTTGCTTATAAGTCACGAAGAAATTAATTGTTTTTATGTTCTTTAAGATGAGTTTTTTCCGTTTGGAAATTTAACATGTTTAGAACAGTAAAAATTAGAGAAAATTATAGCTTTCTTTTGGGATTTAAGTTGAAGAAAACATATTTGCTGAATTGGTTGTTGTTCTTTTCGCCCATTTTTATATATGTGGAAAGCAATAAACATTTTATTTTATGATTTCAAACACTGAATTTATCTTACTATCAAAATTCTCAAGTCACCGGTGAAAAGTTGTATGATTTTGAAAGACACGTCCAAGTCCACAATAAATTAAGCGACTATTATAGTTAAAAGTGCATAGCTATATCCTTAGTTAGCGAAATTATTTTCGAACCAAGAAGGTAATAATTGTGGAAGTAATGTATGTCTGTATAGCAAAGTTTCTATGCCTATCATCTTAAACTAATCCCTACAGCGAATGTTGGAAGTCAGAGATTCTATCAGTGACGTTCTACATATTTACAGTTGCTTTACACTTCTTTTAAATTTTTCTTCTCTGTCCTTGTTTTAAAGAAATTAGCGATTCTCGAAACCTATTACAACGAAAAAAACTTTCAATAATGGTAGAACATCTGTAAACTGTTTGTTATTATAAAAGACAACAGATGGCGCCACGAACAAGAGATGTAACTCCGTATAAGGCTGTTGTCTTGTACGGGATTCTAATGTAAGAGCAAGGGCAAAAAAAAGAAAGCTACGGAGTTGCTGATGGCGGGCGGTGACTCGATTAAGTATTTTTTGTACCAATAAAATTCATATATATGTATCAACTGAAAGTTGTGTCTATTAATGATAAAAGAAAAAAAGAAGATAACACATCTCTGATATTGAGTAAAATGCTTATTTCTAGATAACTTGATTAGAAGCTCTGAAATATAAAGGCAACGCTATTTGCCATCATAAGTCACTAATTAAATGTCACAGCTAATGTATTAAATTTAATTTACCATCGAGTGCGGTGGTCTCCCAAAATCTGCACCTAGGTATGAAATTTGAAACAATCTAATTATACAACAAGTAAGCTATGAATGGACGTAAACAAGACCGAAATATTACGAGCTGCAGTCATTGAATGTCTAGATTTGCTTTTTTTTACTCCTGCATTCTGTGTCGTGCCAGCCTGAAAGCATCCTTTCATATCATATGGTGTCAGTGATGAAATTTTTTATTGGAAGATATAGGATAAAATAAAATCGACTGTAAAAGTAATATGAAAAAGCCTTTAAAAGATAATGACCTACTCCACTGGAATTTTCCTTGCATGGTGATAAGCAAGTATACAGCTTGAAATTACGAGCCAATATTAGCAGCTTATACCGAATTATCCATGCTCACATGTCAGATTATTCATAAACACTGTAACGCTCAACATAAATTCCATCAAGAGTACAGTTATGTATAGCTGTCAACGATGGATATTTTGAATATATGCTACAATAAGTACAGACATACCATAATTTAAGTACATTAATTTTGCTTTTGCGCATAGTGCCTGCCCTGTTGTGGTATAAATGTCTTTAGTTATATTAATGTTCTGCATCTTTGTTAAGAAATCACACTTCTTGTCATATTTCGTGACGTAATTATGACGGGGATTGGATACACTGAGATTTGCATTTCAGGGCGTCTGAACTGAGTTGTTTGTGCATATATTGAGGATAGTTTTATTCTAAAAAATTAATGGTCTACTGTTTTGCGAATTGGACTTTTATTTACTTTGTATCTAAGACGGATTTATAATTTAAGTTGATAATGATTTCCTAAAACCGCAGTCTGGTGTTTTATAAACAAATGCCCTTTATATACGATACTTGATTTACAGAACAAATAATGTAAGGGTTATAATAAGGGCAAATAATTTCGGGTTTGCAAAAATATTGGAAAAACTACGAAGTTCCAGAAATCGCAAATGATAGGGCAAGGGCCCTTTAGGGGACAGTGACGTGTGCGAGGGGTCGCCTTTGTAGAGGTGGTTCCCTGGTGGTAACATCGGAGTGACTCATGTTGGTAGACGAGGGGCGGTCTTGGAGCCTTTTTTTTTGTTTGTTTTAAACTCCCGAAAACTTAAACTTTTTTTGAAACTTTTGAAAATGAATTTTTTTTTTCTGTGACAGCATTGGAATATTATACTATAAGACAACGTTTTTTTAGACATATTCTTTTAATAGGGTTCTTTTACAAAATTTATTTGATGAAGGAAATTATTTATATACTATTATTTTTTACAAAATGTATTTTCATTTAATAAAAAAAAATTGTTTTACTGTATATATTTTGTTAAAGGAACTTATTCACTTTTTAAATTCATTTTTGAAAACATTAATTTAAACTTATTTTTATTTGCTTTTTTCTTATTTTTATAAAATGTTTGATAAAAAATTTTATTTATTTATTGTTATACAAATTCATTTTATTTTACAAATATTTTTTGACTCTATTTTTTTTTATTTATTTTGGCAAAGGGATTTATTTATTTTTTAATTTATTGTTTTAATCAATCAATTATATTTTTTTGCAAATATATTTTACTATACGGATAATTCTTTCAGCTAAGGATTTTTATACATTTTATTTTTAATGTGATTTGTTAAAATAATTTAGAATTTCATACCATCTAAATCAATTTATATTTTTTTTTCCTAATATGTTACATTTTTATTTACAAATTTTTTTAGCATACATTTCGTAAAACATTTATAGTCACTACTTAGACTGCGATTTTATAAAACAAAATATTTAATATAATGCTGTTTTTTTGTAATGAATTTACATTAATTACATTCATTCAATTTATTAACCACTAGTAAGTCTATGTTATTTCATATTGTGTACATGTCACCAACCATATTCACTTATATTTTATTTCTTTTCTGCTATAAACAAATCTTGTATTTCGACTCCATACTGCCTTTATTTTAATAAAAATATTTACAATTTACAAAGGTCAC
>BPLQ01002605.1:12431-63287 GCA_021605075.1 Caerostris darwini | reverse complement strand
CCTGATTGACTTGTTTTTTTTTTTTTTTTTTTTTTTTTTTTTTTGCCGGCTTTTGTAAGTACAGTATCGCACAAAAATTTTTGCATCCATCTGATTGTCATCATAATTCCAAGAAAAGTAGAAACAATTAAAAATTTCAAGTCCTTGTAGGATTAAAATAATGTCGGTTTTTTCCAACTAAGAGAGCATCTAAAACTTTTTACATTTTAGAAAAAAAAAATTAAAGGAATATTTTTAAGTCTTTAAAAAAATAAAATTCGTATATGATTTTGACGCTGATAAAATTTGCCTTCTTCCCATTCATTTTTCATACAAAGTTTAAATTGCCGAATTCCAGCTTTACCTCTTAATCTCAAAATTCTAATATATCTCTCTTATCTTCGTCCAGTATTAGCTTATGCAAGCCCAGTTTGGGGTTCTGTCGCACGTACAAATTTTGAAATTATTCAAAGGCTTGAGAACAAAACTCTCAGAGTGTTAACGAATTCATCCTGGTACTTTCGTAATGACGATATTAGACGAGATCTCTCGACTCCAAGTTTAAGACAATTTGTTCACAAAATTTCTACTAAATTCTATAATGATATGCGAAACGTTAATATAGAGTTTTTGCATACCGTACGTTCGTTACCGTAGGACGTCCGTTAGCTTTTTCTCCCTAGCGCGCATGCTCATAGGAAACTGAGCATGCGCGCTAGGGAGTAAAGCAACGGACGTCCTACGGTAACCAACGTACGGTATGCAAAAACTCTTATTTATATCACAAGAATATAACCTAAACTAGATGAAAAGAAAATATTTCATTTATTTATTTATATCACAAGAATATAACCTAGCATGCTTTGTTCGGTATTCGCAAATTATTTATTAAATTGTGTTTAGACTGTGCTATCAAAAAGTTGGGAAAACAGTAAATTTAGGAATTTAATTCCCCCCCCCTTCCATTACAAAATGTTTTAAAAAGCATTACGAAACATGCAAGTAAATTAAGATCAGGGAGCCTAAGAAAATTCTTTCAAAATTTCTTAAAAACCAGCATTAACTAAGTTAAATGTTTAATGTACATATGTTACCTGTATCATTAAATTTATTTTTTTATCATAAATATAGTAATCATGCACAGTTTGATGATATAGAAAAACATAGCTACATTTACATCAGGAGTAGTCAACCTTTTTATATCCACCGCCTACTTTTGAAGTAATATTTTCTAACCACCCAACGATTCCACAATAATGGGAACTTATGAAGTAGGAAAGTAGCTTTACTTTTAAAATTTATACAGCAGAGTTACAGTAAGTTAAAGCTAATAATAATAATAATTATTTACCAATTACTTCATGTCGGACTTTCGTTAAATTTGGCAAAATAAACCTTTATAAAATAACTTACTGCAATTAAATCTATTTTTTTATTTATACTTCATGCATACATATAAGCATGAAGTCTGATGAAATTGCTTTTAATAATTAATGTAATTAAATGTTGGGAAGCTAAATACTGAATATCTGGAACAATTCTCTGAAGAACAAACGAATGTTTCATCTTTCGGAATATTCAGGCGGTTTCTTTCTTTGATCATAATATGTTAAACAGGACTAAAATCTCTTTTCACAAGATACGACGTTGGGAAATTTGTAAATAAAGGTATTTCGTTAAGCATCATAATTTATTAAGATTTTTCTAATTATTTAGTTTATGTAATAACTCTACAACATAACTTAACAACAAATATATATATAGAGAGATATATATATTAAAATAACCTCCAAACCTTTGATATGTTGCGATGAAACTCTATTTCAACTTTTATAGACATTATTAAAAAACAATAAGTAAGTTGTATTAGATCAAATGAACTTGAACTAGAAAATAAAGATTGGATTGAATACTTTATTTAAAATAATTAATTAAAAAAATAAATCAAGCAATTGAAATAAGCAATATTCTTTTTAAACTCAATATTTAATTTTCTAATTCTATTTTTTATTATTTTTAAATATTCTAATTTTATTTATCATTATAAAGTAATTATTTATGTTTTGTTAAATGCATGCGCATTATTACGTAGTAAATTAAATTTAGTCTCCCTTCCATCTTCTTAAATTGTCCCAGAAGTACTCTTAATTAAAATCTGTGAAATATTCTGTTTATTTAAAAATATCTATTTATTCTTCATTTGAAGACTTCAATGTATTTTGATGCTTACGCCTGTAATACATAAATCATAGTTTATACAGAGCCTAAAATACTCGCATGTAAGTAAATTATATAAACGTAATATACAAATAAGTAAAGTTGTATTTATATGTATAATATTCATTAAGAATTAAATTTGTGCATATTTCCATATATATTTCTAATTCATAATATTTGAAACATTTTCTAGTCGTTGTTTAAAGAAATATAGGTACCAATAAAAATAAAAATAGAATAATTGAAAAAAGTACTACAATAAATTTATAGTTTATTCATAGAAAAATTAAATAGCATAAGCTTGTAATCATAAAAATTCCTATAAGAAATTGAAGTGAATAAGATAAATGAAGTGAGAGGAATTAATATTCAATAAGAAATATAATTTATATATTGAATCAATTATTCCCCAAATAAGCGCTTACATGCCAATTATTGCTGCTCTTCACTAGCAAGCGGAAGAAAAGTAAGCGTTATAGAACTCTGATCCAAAGCTGAAACTACACAGTATGTTGCCATTACTAATAAGTTTTTTATTTCCTGTATCACTTTATTTCTTCTAGTATTATATTTCATTTTGAAACCTGGCAACTAAAAAAAAAAAGGTTTTGTTTCGTATTTCTAATAAGCGGTATTATCGACGAAGAATGTAAAATCTGTTAAGATAATGTTTTTCATCAATAAGTTGTATGTATTAATAAGCAAATCATGTACAAGAATTTATTCATCTGTATATAGCATCATCATCTTTTTCTTGTGCAAATAAACGTGTTTTATAAAGAAAAAAAAGATGTTCTTTTTCAGTCGCAGCACAGTGCATTTCGCCATTTTATTCGATTTGGTTTTGTGTCTGTTTGCTAAAAGTTTATAGTAAGTTATATTTATTTTCATTAAATAATTGTTGTTAAGAATAATAAAAAAATCTAATATTGAATTTATTATATATGTTACTAGATAGTGATGTTTTAATTTTTTCTTTTTGTTATATTTTATGTCATGGTAAGTAACACGCAGTGACTTAAAAGTTGTACAAGAATGTAAAAAATGTTAATATTTTGTTTTTAATGTATGTGAGGGGTTCTTGATATTGGCCTCATGGACTGCTCAAACCAGTTATATTTAAAATAATTAACAAAAATTATGGTACTATTATACTCAACTGAAATTGTTATGCAATGGGAAATAGTTTACTGTACATATTGATGATCGCAGATTCTTTATTGTATATATTGAAGAAATTTTCATCTCTTGTAGAATTCATTAAAAATGTATAGATAAATTTTTTTTTACTATTAGTTCACATTGGTTTCCAAGTCCATAGATCTGAGATTAAAAACGCACGATTTATATTATTGATTTTCAATGTTTTTTATTGCTTATTGTTAATATTTATATTTTTTCACAAGCTATTCTTATTGATTTTTTTCATGGGAAATTTACTAAATTTCTTTCGCTTGCTTTTTTTTTTTTTTTTAATAAAATCGTTTGGAATTCTATAGTTTTTATTTATTATTAAGTTTTTTCCAACTGTTTTTACATAATCTTTTAGAATTCTATAATTTTTTATTAAATGTGTTTACTTTTTTCAGTTTTGAATGATTATTGATGAACATAACTTATTGCCTGCATTTCAAGTAAGATTAATACCTTCTTAAATACATTTTTTAAAATTAATTACTTAGTATTGTGTTTTTATTTTGTTTAATACATTTCTTGCTGTCCATTTTTCCGGCTTTTACTGCTGAAAGTTAGTTATTTAAAAAATATATTTAATTTCGATATCTCCTACATGTTAGGGGAAAAAATTATATATTTCTTTAAACAGTTTTATTTAATTGTTGTACTGACTATGTGTACTTAATGTTAATTGTTATGGTGTAATATAACAAGTGTCAAAGTATCTGATTGCATATATAGTTTTTGTTCTTTCCTAATTTTTATATATTTTTAATTTAAAATTTATATATTGATTTTGGTGAGTAGTATTAGCATTCAAGACCTGGATTTTTTCAATATACATACATGCTGTGTTATGTCTAATTCTCAGTATCCTGCAGTGTATGACAGACATCCCATGAGTAATGCACTCAATATAGTATATTCAGTAGAAGCTCTTTAAGTTGAAAATCTCCAAAACTCGAAAAAAATTTTTGTTCCCTTCCCTTCAAGCCCCAAAACCACCACAACTCGAAATTTCAACCCTCTATATATCAAAATAATTAGCCAATCCCTGCAAACAATTTTGGTATATATTTTCCCTCCGTAACTCGAAAAAAAATTGTATCGACCTCTGTATCTTAAACATTAACTACGTTTACAACTCGATCATTTGAAACTAATTACCTCTATAGCTCGAAGAAAAATAAGTTACCGACTTTAAGGATTTGCTGACAATGCACGTCGTTGTTTCTTAAAAAATAATATATGAGTATACAGTAAATAGAGTATACATTTTTTTTTTTTTGTTCATTCTATGAAATGTTCTTATTATAATTCTTATTCTTATAATTCTCAAAATAAGTTAGGAAGAATATAAACCTCTACAAATCGGATATTTTCTTACAAAATCAGTGTAAGTTGAAATCCTCCATAAGTCGAAAAATCTGTAACTCGAATTATTTGCATCTCCCTTGAAGTTTTGAAGTTCGACATACAGAGTTTCTACTGTATATATATATATATAAACAGTAGAACCTCTGTATATATATATATGATTTATGCAAAGCAGTTTTAGATTATACTCAAATGGCCCAATATTAATTTATATAATTTTTGCATTCAATTTTTGTATTTTTCGTTAAAGGGAAATAAAGCATTAAATAATAAACTATTATCGTTATAGAGAATTAAAATATCAAAACCACAATCACACCAAACTTGATATATAAAAATGAATGAAACTTGTAAAGTTTATAGTTTTAAATAAACTTATATGGATGCACATTGTTCACTGGTTTGATAGCTGCACATTGATACTAATGTATTTCACAAGTATGTTAAAAATTTATTAGTTAAATTTAGTTAATATGTCAAATGAATTTTTTCTTTTGGCAATGGGAAAACATCAAATGACAACTGGCACAATTCATGCTCTTCACGTAAAAAAAAAAATTTTAAGTTGGAATTTTTTTTTTATTTTACATGCAATTTGCTTTTTGACTTATTACTCCATTGTTTTTATAAAGTTTAAGTCCTATGTAAAGTTTATTATGGGCTTAAAAATTATCTTAATGATAGATAATAACTTCATATTAAAATTATTTTATTTTTTAAAAACTAGTTATGTTCGTTTTAACTATAGTCTGTTGACTATCTTATGACCAGTCTTACTTTTTTCACAAACATTGGCTATTTGAAATTTCTCTTATTTTCAGCATTCTTTTATGAGATATTTTTGATGGAAAATATATATATAGAAGTGTTGTATTGCTTTAAGAGATTGATTGTATATGTAATTAAGCATATTATTTAGGATATTATTAAGCATTTAAGATATTATTTAGGATTTAAAAGTTTAGATTTGTGTTTTTCAATAACAAACACAAATTCCTGAAATGATAAGTCTTGATAGTTATCTACAACAAATTAAATTTTGTAAATATATTCTAATTAGTGCTTCATTATTGAATGATTGTTATGAAAAAAAATCTCCAAATCAATGTTACATAAAATTTCACTAAAAAATTGTAATATAAATTAAAATATTTGTTTAAATGTTTTTATAAGAGAAATCCTTAGTTGACTTTGTTATCTTGAAATTCATAGACAAATTAATTTAAATTTATATCTACTTTAAATTAAAAAAAAAAAAAAAAAATCATTACTCTTAACAGCTAATTTCACTAGTTTAAAAAAATTTTTATGTAAATTCTAGATATCTTTTTTTTTTTTGTAACAGCAAAAATTGCATTGGAAATTATCTTATTTCTGAATTTAAGATGCAAAATAGACTTGTTGCAGAATGTAATATATTTTCCCTTTTTTTTTTTTTTTTTTTAATAGTTCAGTTTGCTTATACTAAATATAGATGATTTTAGACAAAAGTATAAAAATAAAAATTAAGGTGAAAAGTGTTATTTAAATTATTAATTTCTTTAAAATGATTCCAGTTCTTTTAAATTGTATTTTTTGTAAGAAAAAAAATTATGCATATAAAAGTCTTTTCTTCTAACAATATATGTTGTGCATTCTTTTATGTCTTTGAAACCCAGTACCCCAAGTACCCAGGCATGCAACATATCGTAATGGAAAACAATTAATTTGTGCATACTGATTTATAGTTTAGTATGATTTAAAACATAAAATTTGTAAATTTCAGTAATAAAACAGAATAATGCAATACAATGATCAAGAAATATTAATTCATTACATATCCTATACTGATGTTTTTAAAAGAAGTTTTCAACTATTGTATATTAAGTTACTTTACTGATTTCCATTTTTGTCCTCACAGGCAATATACTGGAAATTACTGAAAATAATTAATACTGAAAATTTATGATTTTAAAAAATAAATGAAGATACTTTTTTAGAGTAAGAGAATATTTTTTTTTCAAAACTAGATGTAATATCTTTCAATGTTGTTTATAAATTTCTTTTAATGATTTTTATGAAGTCATAAAAATTATACCACCCTCAAATAATTGTATTGCTGGGAAAGGATCTCAAGTACTTATAAATTGAGAATTAAAAAAAAAAAAGTTTTGCAAAGAATTTTGAAATTCAGCAAATATTCAATGCATTTTATGGCTGTTTTTTTCTGTTAACAAATGTGAAGAAAGTAATTATTGATTTTGAATTTCATATGCTACAATCATTACTAATATAATTCAAAGAAAATTTTTGAATAAATTCGAGCATCTCAATTTGTTACTTTTATTGATTTGTTATATTAATAAATACAGGTTTTTGCATTAGCGAAACATTAATTTGCACTAACTTAAAACAATATTATTGTACTCTCTATTTGCTTATAAAAATTATATATCCTTAAAAATAGTAGTACTGAATTAACAAGTATCAAAGTATTTTGGATTGACTGACCTAATCACTAATTTTTATGTAAATCCTCTGTCCCAGATATCCATTACATGGCAAATCTTGATAGACCAGTAGAGTTTCCATAAAAACTCTGTATGATAAGATTCAATTGTTACCATGTTAAATTATTTATCACCTTTTGACAATTGCCAAGCTCATGCCAAATTCTGCATTTGGTGATCAGGACCACCATTTTGAAGAGTCTCCAAAATTTTGAAAAAAGGAAAAATAATTTTCTTAAAAAGGCAGCCATCTGATTCTTATAGTGACTCGCCTCTTGTCATCAATTTGACCTTGCGTCAATTTCACTTGATGTCAACATAAAGCAATTTGACTAAAGTCATCAATTTGACCTATAACTTTACCAGTACTCTCCAAGGAATGGACTTTAAATAAAATGAAATGCAGACCATTCCCATTCCATTGTATATAACTTTATGTTTAGAATGTTCATTTCTTTCTCGCAGAAAGTTTTTTCAATTTTTATTAACTGTGTCCACAATTTATAGAATAAGGGAATTGATAATAGGGATTTGTAGGATGTGTTGATAACACATCATTATAGGTTGATGTGTCATCAACCTATAATGAAACTAAATCCGAATAAGGGTATAATCCAAAAATTATTAGTGGGTTATTTGAAATTATGTACTTTATTCATACACATCTTGTTGACCCACCAATGTAATAGAGTAATAAACATGGTTTACATAGTACATTTATATGAAATATTATTTTTTCCTGATGCTTAATTTTAAGCTTATTTTATGTAAAACATTTATGTACAATTTTAATCTTTTTTTTAATTTCAGATCATGTGGAAAGGACAAATATTTTAATATGAGAATAGATTAAAAAAATTGAAATCATTTAAAAATTTTCCAAAATTTCTGCTTTCTACAATAGGAGCAAACTATTCAAATTGTTTGCTACCCTATGTATACAATGCAAAACACTGAAGTTTAGAATCTGTAAAAACAGAAATAACATCCTTACATATAATGTAAATCCTTGTTTATATATATATAATTATATATATATATATTATATATATATATATATATAATTATACTAGTCCTAAACTATGTAAAAAAATTTCTCTAGCCATATTAACAAAATAATAAAATCTACTCATTCTTAGACACATCGTATGTAAACAATATTGATAAAGATGAGAATTTTTTGTTTACTGAGAGGATGTTATTTTGAAATATAAAAAGAATGTTTTTTTTGATGAAAAATAATTTGCAATAATAAATTGGTAATTATCAATTTATTTGAACTAACTACCTTGTCCACCTTTGGTTTTTTACTATGCTATGAAAAACAAAAGCTTAATGCTGTAGACAAACAAAAGCTTAAAAAAAAAAACTGATTTTAGCTTTGTTACTAAAGCATTTCTATTTCAATAATTCTTTTACTCTGTGATGCTGTATTTCCTTTTTGGATGAATTTCTCAGCTCCATAAAATTATAAGGAAAGAATGCCACCTTTTTTATGTGATAGTTATAATGTGTAATGTAGCTATATTATTTGTTTTTACTTGAAAATTGTAAGAGTTTGCTAAAAAATAATGATGAAATGAAAAATTGTATTTCATTTAAATCCATTTGGGTAAACTTGTTTAGTTTCAGACAATTGCTAAACATCTAATGAGTCATTTATAAATTGGGCTGAGAGCTCCTTGATATAACTTTTCTGGAAAACATTTTTATTTAAATCTATCATTGACTCCTTGCTTTTGGTATCATAATCATGCAATTATTTGAGTGAAGGTGGGACAAATTTTAAAAGTAATACTTATTTTCTGTTTGTCATTTACTGATGTTGGAAAATGAAATGAAATATATGAAAAACCAAATAATAAATATAAATTTTATTTTTTTGAAATGGAAAATCAAAGACAGGTGATAGTGAATATGCAAAAATTTTCTGATCTGTCATACTTCTGAACTGCATGAAACAGAAGTCTTTGCTGCATTTTCTGCAAAAGCAATGATTTCAAGTTAAAACCTCTTGCACCTTAAAAGCTTATTTTTAATATAAGCACCATATTACATTTCTGAAAATAAATATGTTTTTAAAACACAATCATCCAAATCAAAATTTCATTTACAGTAATCTTTCTAAATATAGAATTATTCTTTTAGTAGGTATAAGATTGACATGGTTGTTTTCCTATAGAGATTATTTTGGAGAACTAGCTTATGTATGTTTTTTTTTTTTATGTTTAAAATTAATGTGAAGTTGTGTGGAGCATTAATCTCGACAGATTTTAAAATAATAATTGCTTATCTTGCATTGTTAACAATTCTCTAAACAACCTTCTTGGGATACACCTTTATTTAAATCCATCATTAACCCCTTACTAAAAGTCTTGTGATCTTCTAGTTAAGAGGGTTAAATAAAGGATTGTTTTCCAGTTGGAATCATTTTGGAGAACTGGCTCATATGTTTTTTTTTTTTTTATGATAAAACATGAAGTTGTGTTGATTGTTTATCTCAACAGATTTTAAAATAATAATTGCTTATCTTGCATTGTTAACAATTCTCTAAACAACCTTCTTGGGATACACCTTTATTTAAATCCATCATTAACCCCTTACTAAAGGTCTCGTGATCTTCTGGTTATGAGGGTGAAGGTGGATATAAAGGATTGTTTTCCAGTTGGAATTATTTTGGAGAACTGACTCATATGTTTTTTGTTTTTGTTTTATATGAAACATGAAGTTGTGTTGATTGTTTATGTCAGGAGATTTTAAAATAAAATTGGCCTTGGCTGGGTCAGTAGTTCCCTAAACAACCTTCTTGGGATACATTCTTTGTTTAAATCCATCATTAACCCCTTACTAAAGGTCTTGTGATCTTCTGGTTATGAGGGTGAAGGTGGATATAAAGGATTGTTTTCCAGTTGGAATCATTTTGGAGAACTGGCTCATATATTTTTTTGTTTTATATGAAACGCGAAGTTGTGCTGATTGTTTATGTCAGGAGATTTTAAAATAAAATTGCTTTGGCTGGGTCAGCAGTTCCCTAAAGAACCTTCTTGGTTGTTGTTCTTAAGTTGTTGAATGTGGGAAAGGAAGCTTAGATTTTGGTCTAATAGTACTCCCAAGTATTTCAGTGTTTGTTACATTTGATGGACCAGTTGGAGAATTTTAATATTGGCTTTTTTTTTACCATTCCTTTTTTGCCAAAGATTGTGGGTTGCGTTTTTTCTTGCGATATTTTTAATTTTTCTTTTTCTGCCCAGGAGTGAAATTTCTTTAATGCTGATGTTGTTTTTGGAGTCTAAATGAAAAAGAAAACGAATTGTTTCAAATTTAGTGTGTCCTAGAAATATGCTCATGCACCTACTTAAATTATATACATTATAATACAAAATTTCCTTTGATACATACACAAGCATAAATTTTTTAAAACAAATTACTTAAATATCCAAACATAATACGATTATGTTACCTTAAATATATACACAAGCAAAGATTATTATATAAAACTAATTACCTTACATAATACACAATCATGAATTATTTTATACAGTGAATTACCTTAAATATTCTAACACAGTATATGCATAAACTTAGATTACTTAAAAAAGTAAAATTACTTTAAATATACACTCAAAATATATATACACATACTTAATCTTTGTAAGAAGCAAAATTATAAGTATACACACATGATGAGTAAACATATGTCAATTGTTTTATAAAGCAGGATTACTCTGTTTATAAATACATTCACATACGCACAGATTAAAAAAAATATATATAGGCTTGTAGCTGGACATCTTCCCAGGTTTCTCTTAGTATTTTGTTTGTTATGATTGTCTACAGGAATGGGCCTAGGCATGGTCCCTGTGGGCAGCCTTTTTGTAAATTATGTATTATTTTGTTGTGTCCATAATTGTTTGCCATTGGTCTATTGTTTAGATATTCACATATGATGTTGATAAGGTCTTATGGACAGTTGTCTATTTTTAAAGTTTTTAGGATGGATGGCCACCACAGTGAGTCGAATGCACCCTTGATATCTATTGAGATTATTACGGTGTAGAAATGGCGTGCTTTGTTGGATTAGATCTTTTTCATAATATTATGTAGATCATGTTCTGTTGAAATTCCACTTCGAAAGCCGAACTGGTTGTGATGTATTAGATTCTCATTGTTGTAAAAGTATTGCAGCCTATTTAATATTAGTTTTTCTAAGCATTTGCCAAGGATTGGAAAGAGTGTGATAGAACGGTATGATGATGGAATTGTTGGGTCATTGGGTTTATTAAACAGAACGACTTCTAAATATTTAAAGGCTGTTGGAAAGCTACCCGTTGATAAACATTTGCTATATAGTTGAAGCATTTTTGTTCAATCTACTTTATGAAAAAGGGTTAAGATTCTACCATCTAGTCCATCAGGTCCTAGTGCTTTATGTTTTGGTATTGTTTTAATGATGTGAGAAAGTTCTTCGTATGTGAAAGGTTGGGAATGTAGAGGTGCAGTGTTATTCTGTCTTATTTTAAATGAGAAGTTCTTAATTTCTTTTTGTTGATTGCTGTCTTCATGCTCGTTATCTTTTTGGAAAAGGGATGTTAAAATGTTTGTTATATTGTTGACACTGGAGTTGTTGCTTATGGTGCTGTACAGGTTTGGTGGCTGGAAAAATTTATTAAATGCAGCTTTATAAGTTTGGCCATATGGTGATTTTGCTTCATTGCAGAATTTTTTCCAAGAGTTTGATTTTTCTTTGCTTATCATTTTCTTTAATGTCGCTTTTTCTTTTTTATATTGGGAAGTCCAGTATATTTTTAGTTCTTTGTCTGATTAAGTGGAACCGATATTGAAATACTATCTGATGTGTCTATAATTGTGATTGGAATTTTTGAAGATTTGACTATTATTGATGATCTTTTTGATTTAGAATGAAATTGTTTCCATCCTATTGGGATTCCTGGTATATGTTCATTTTTAATATAGGGTTCTAGTACACATGCTATTGAGATTGCTTCTTCTATTAGATTGATGAAAAGTAGAATTGCTGATTTATGTTGTAAATTTTGCTGAACTATCTTGATTTGATTCATAATTGCGTTACAAAACTCGGAATGGAAAAAATATGTAAATAAAAATTAATAAATAATAAAATAAAAAAAGAGTTTGTTGGTTGTTGTGTTCTTCTTAGTTTGGTTTAGATGTTCTGTATATGTCTCTTAGGCCTTTCTTGGTAAAAATTACATTTGTTGTCGAATGCCCAATGTGTTCCGTATTATAGGTTGTTTTTGATATGGCGTTTGATTTTGTACAGTTTACACATTTCTTGATCGTTGCGGTACATTTTCTAGTGTCGTGATGCTGACCACATTTCCCACAGTTGTCCTGATTTTGGCATTGCTGGCTGGTGTGTCCCTGTTCTTGACACTTAAAACATCTTGTGATCTCATGATATGGTCAGACCGTGCTGGAAAGTAAATTGATGAAAACTCTGCCGATTGTTATTAGTTTTTTCGCGTCCTGCGATTGTAGAATGACAATTGCGTGGCGTCGCTCATTCTTGTCAATAGAAGTCTTGACCAGTTTTGTATTTTGGGACTCTTTGTCTAATGCGATTTCGATACTTTTGATAATGTCTTGTTCTGAAGAGTCCTCCAGAATTCCGTATATTATTACTTTAAGTTTTTTCTTCTGTGGAGTTCTTGCATTGATGATTTTTGCTAGGTGTTGATTTTGGTGAATGGAATTTTTTAATTTAGTTGCCTGATCGGTATTTGTTGTTTTAATGATTATTTGATTGTTTTTACTGATGAGGACTTTTTTGATGTTTGAGATTTCAGTTGATCCTTTTAATTCTTTTTGGATATTGGTTCTGATCTCGTTTATAGGTTGTTCCCTTTCTTTTGGTGTGATTATGATTGTTGATTGGTTGTTCCGTATTGCTTCTTCATAAGAAGGTTGTTTTGCTGCTTTGATAATTGCTTTTTTGAAGTATGTGGTATTTTCCCTTAGGAGTTCGTTGTACATGAATCTGGATTCTTCTAGTTGGCCCTTCAAAAATGATATAACTGTTGGTCTTTTTCTTTTAACTCCAATAAATCCTCTTCGCTAATTTGTTTGTTTTGTGTTTTTTCTGTTAGGATGGTTATTTCATGTTGGGCATCCCTAAGCAGTCTTCTACTTTCATCTAGCTGCCCCTTGAGAAAAATATTGTCACTTTGCTCTTAGTTGTTAGCAGAGTTCTTGCTGATATCTAATTGGGCTTTGAGGCTAACAATCTCCTGTTCTTTTTTTGCAAAGATTTGGTCTAGTTCTAGAAATTTAAGCCGAGCAGCCTCCTTAGTTGATTTTTATCATGTTTTTGTCTTTCGCGAAGATTTTCTCAATTTCTTTCGCAAAGTCCACCAATGCAATTATATCTGTTGAGAATGTTGTTTCTGCCATTGTTCAAAGTCTATGTAAAGTTGAAACAGAAGTAGAAAGTAAAAATTAAAAAAACGTTTGTCCGTTATAAAAGAGAAGACAAAATTTTTACTTGCAGATAAAAATACAAATTAAGAGCTGAACCACCCTGGCTTATCTCCCCGTGGTTCATTGTATGCACAAAAATATATTAAAACACTAAAAGCTCATAAAAATCAATACATGAGCATATATGATACAAAAAAAAATAATAATTATGTTAACGTTAAAACGACCATAAGATTATAAACTCAATGATCAGGAAGAATAGTACAATATAAAAAAAATGAGAACAGAAATACAAATTTAATAGGATAAGATTAACTCGTGGCGCTTGTTTTGCTAAGAAAATTTAAAAAGATTCGAGATTCTAATGGCTCCATTTAGGAAAATATCAGTTATTACTGATATGTTTGTGATGTTTTGAGCCGCTATTATAAATAATATAAAATACATTGATTGATTTAGACTATTGGTTATAAAATTTAAAGAAATTACTAGCCCATGAGGAATTATTGGGGGATAATTGGTATAATAATAACTAAAACACTCAATAGATAAAATAGTTAATAATAGAACTAAGGTTGTACTAACTAATCTAGAACTATCAGAAGCTGACATGGGACAGTTCTGAAGTTTTCTTGGCCATATCGCGACACGTAAATAGATAAAAGAAAACAATTTAAAGAAGAAAAAAAAATGTATTAGGAATAAGTAAAAAATACATGTTGATTATACAATAGGGGCATCTCTTCCCAGAATTTCCATATCTCTTTTAAGTTATCCTTTTATTGTTATAATGCGCTAGAATGCTAGGATTTGAGAAAGGGTTAATGATTTACTATAATTGGGAGAAAATAAAAGAATAAAAAAAAAAATTAAACGTGTAAAATATTTTCTGGAAGAGTTCTATTTGCCTTAGATGGGAATGCTTATACGGGCCCTGTCGGGTCAATTGCTCTCCTGTTCATAGCAATTTACAAATGCGTAGGTTGATAAACTATTGTATACTAAAATTGGTTCTTAGTGCTGAGGCTAGAAATGCAGGAACGAGTCCTTTGTGACATAAATAACTCCTGTTACGGGCATTAAAAAAAAAAAATTTTTAATTTAAAGATTCAAAAATGGACTTAGGAGAGAATAAAGGGCTGTTCTAGAAAAAGAGCTGATGTTGTTTTGGTCTCGAGTGTTCTTCTATTATTGGCGCTTATTATGAAAATAAAGTCGTCTGCGAAGGCTTGTAGCTGGACATCTTCTTCCCAGGTTTCTCTAAGTATTAAATTTGCTATTGCTATTATGAAGTTTAGATTTTGATCAAATATTACTCCTAGGTATTTCAAATTTTTGCTGCATTTAATATTGAGTTCATTGAATTTTATTGTTGGTTTCCTTTTTATATTGCCCTTTTTGCCAAATACCGTGCCCGTGTTTTTTGTTGAGAGATTTGTAGTTTTTCATTTGTTGCCTAACTCATAAATTTTTCTATTGTCACTTGTTATAATTATAATGAAGTCGTCCGCAAATGCTTGTATTTTCGTTTCTTGGTCCCATGTTTCATTTAATATTTTGTTTGCAATTACTGACCACAGAAATGGTCCTAAGCATGAACCCTGTGGACAGCCTTTTTGAATTTGGTGTTCTATAATTCTGTCTCCGTAGTTAAATTCGATTCGTCTGTTGTCTAGGTAGTCTCTAACTGTTTTTAGTAGTTCTGAAGGGCAACCGTCCTTGCTTAAGGTTTGTAAAATTGAAGGCCACCAGAGTGAGTTGAAGGCTCCTTTTATATCTATTGAGATCAGGATGGTATATTTTGCCACTCTTTTGTTTTTAAATATGAGTTCAATGAGCCTGTTCATAGCGTGCTCTGTGGAGATTGCACTTTGAAAGCCAAATTGGTTGTGATTTAGTAAGTTGTTACTGTGGGAAAAAATATTGCAGGCGATTTAGTAGCATTTTTTCAAAGCACTTTCCTATTGTTGGAAGTAATGTTATTGGGCGGTATGAGTTTGGGTCCGTTGGGTCTTTATCTGCTTTGTTGAAGAGAACTATTTTTCCATATTTCAATGCCTCTGGGAAGTATCCTAGGATTAAACATTTGTTGAATAGAGTCAGAAAGATTTTTGGTAGTGCGTTGTGTACTATTTTGCCATCAATTCCATCTGGGCCCGGTGCTTTCTTTTCTGGTAAAGTCCTAATGACATAGTCTATTTCTTCCTTTGTAAACTTCTGTGATGGTTGGGATTTTTTTTGGAGCAGATTATTTCTTATTGTGGTTGCGTGTTTACGTATTGCTTTGTGGCTATCGTCTTCTATTGGATCGTCTTGCTGGAAAAGAGTTGCGAGTATGTGTTTGATGTTTGCTTCACTATCGCATGTTTGTAATGTGTTGTGTACTGTCGGTAGCTTAAAGAATTTTTGAAATTCTGTGTTTTGCATGCCGATCCATATGATTTGGTTACTTTTAGTTCATTTTTTAGTGTTTCGTTTTCTTTGATATTTTCTCTGAATTGGTTAGCTTCTTCTATTCCTGTCATTTTTACTATTACTTGTTGTTTGCCTGCAATTATTTTTTTAACTTTGCCGGCCTCACAGGTGTTACCTAGGTTTTTGGCCAGTTTTGCTGTCATTTTTTGGTCCAGTGCTGCTACTATGACTGTGGTTTTTTTCTGTTTGTTTTACTACTTCTGAGTAAGTTGTTGTATTTGTTGATTTGGTGTTTTTTCTAGAGCTTTTTTGAATAAGCTGTTGTTTTCTTTAAGTATTTCAGAGAACATGCTTCTGCTCTCTTCTAATTGGCCTTTCAATGTTGCTATTTCTAATTTTTGGTTTATCGTTGTTTCGTCTAGTAGTAATTCTTTTTTTATTGATAGGATTTCCTCCTTCAGCCTGTGTATTAGCGCGTCTTTTTCGTCAAATATTGCTGTTAGTTCGTCCAGTTTTTTCGGCGCTCTGCTTTTTGTTTTTGCCAACATAGTGTGGTGTTTTTCAAATATTTTGACCATCTGGTTTTTAAAGTTGATGGCTGGACTATTTTCTGGGGATTGTCCGCTGTTTGTTGGTGTAGTTGTTGGGGTGTTCATTTTGAATTTACCTCAGTACTAGAATGTTTCCCAATAAAGTTCTACAAATTTCTAATTCAACACTTATATAGATATAGAATAATATTAAACAATTTCAACGTAAACTACCCTGGTTCTGCTTTCCGTGGTCCCACAATTATGACAATGGTTACAATAGACTAAGATAATACAGAAAAATATGTAATTTTATCTTTTTCTTAAAACAAGTGATACTCAAATTGTCATTAAAATTAAGATACTAATAATAAAAGTTAAGTATATATATATAATATGAAATAGAGCCTCGAAACCAAAAGAACAACTCTGACCATAATGGCGGACTTTGAAAATGGAGTCATGATTGAATAATAAAAATATAAAACTGAACGTGCTGACTAAAAGCTAAAAGTATCAAAAATACCACTAGGAGTTAGAGACATATCTAATTAAAGGGAAAAATAAAATACGCGGATCAAAACAAAAATGAATAATGTGGGGTCTTTTAAAGAAGAGATAGATTTAATTAAAAGAAATGCTCCAAATACATTCTTAGAAAGTTTGACAAAGCTCCGCTTTCCGTGCACTGGGGGGAGGGGGGGGGGAAATCCGATGGTTGCCCGAAGGTTTTTTTTTTTTGAAAATTCATAAAAAATCAGAAAATGCAGATATAAGAAAAAGCAAGTCGCTGATCGATTAACAATCGGTTCTAACGTGGGGCGGCTATAGAACTTATGAAACTCAAAATATTGAATCACCGGTACTCAAATTCAATCCAACGCTTGGACGCAGCAGACGTGCTCCTGACCCCATCACACAAGGTGACGCTACAGTGGTTTTAGTACACACCTGCGGAAAGGGAGGATTGTAGCCACCAATGGCCGTGACGGCTTTGCACAGCCGGATGCCTTGTTAGACAATTCATCACTAGGAGTTACCGATTTGGTTGGATCCCAGTTGATACAAACCAACCCAGCTTTCCAAACCAATACGTGAGGAGCCTGTGCAGGCTCTTGTTTTTGGCTTATATAAAACTAAGAAAAAGAAGAAAGATAGAAAAAAAATATATATAATTAAAAAAAAAATAAAATAAGAATAAGAACATCGCACGACTGTAATTAAGTAGAAAATATAAAATTGTTGAAACTTATTAAGTAGAATTGTTTACATTACTATATACATAGATACATTTTAGAAATTAGCAAATTTATTGTTTAGGAGAAGTGAGATAGTAAAAATAATAGGAATTAAAAAATTATAATGTTTTACAGACTACGTGTATACATAGTTTCTAGTGTTGGGAAGTACAAATCTTCTTATTCATCTTTATAACTGTTTTATACATCAGAGTTTGGTTGATTTTTTACAATTATTAGTTAACTATTAGTTTAATTAGGTTGTACTGGTTATATAGTCTATGTTCTGAATTAAAAATGTGATTATTTTTTCTTTTGTTTTGTTGCAATTAGCTGCCTTGATAGCCCAGTCATTATATGATGCTGGTGGTGGTTCTTCTACATGATTATGGTCGGTTAAAGGACATGAGAACAGATAGTGGTCAGGTGATCCTGGTTCTCTACACAAGCATGTATCTTTGTCTGTTACGCAGAATCTGTTTAGGTAGGTTGGGAACGGGCCATGGTCTGTTACGAAGTATGTTATTAGTAGATTTGCTGACATGCTATTTGAGACTTTTGGTATGAAATTATATGTTCTTCTGCCGGTGGTTGCTGTATTCCATTCCTCTTGCCATTGTTGTGTGCAAAGTTGTTTTAATTGATGCTTAATGAAGCTTTTTGGAGTGGGTAGACTTTCAGATATTGAATTTGGGTTTACTGTTGCATCTTTTGCTAAATAGTCGGCTCTTTCATTGCCTACTATTCCTGAATGAGCTTTAATCCATTCTATTGGTAATAGTTTTGGCCGTAATTCTTGTATTTCATTTCTGATTTTCTGTACTAAGTTGTTTTTATTAAAAAATTTCCTAATGACCTGGAGCGATGACATGCTATCAGTTTTGATGCTGATTTGAGTATATTCTTTATTTTTTGCCCATGGCAGTGCTTTTAGGATTGCTAGGAGTTCTGCTTGGTACACTGAATTTTTAGTGTTGAGTTTTCCCTGCCAATTATAGATCTCTTTTTCTTTCTCGTATGCGACAAACGCAGATCCCACCAGGTGATCTATTTTTGAGCCATCTGTGTATATTATGATTTTGCTTGAATTCAGGTTATTTCTTATTGTCGTTGATGGTTTTGACCAGGGTGGTTCTAACCATTGTGAGATTTGTGTGTCGTAATCCGTTGTGTTGAAATGTGTGCTGCCGAATTTGTCGTTTCTGCCAAATCTTGTCGCATTTGTTATTATAACTTCCTTCTTTACCGTAAGGTGTGGTAAAATTCCGCTCAGAATTTGCTGTGCCGATGATTGTGTAGTTCTATATGCTCTGGTTATTTTCAATGTGAAAAGTCTGTATTGTTGATAGTTGTGCTATTTTTTAATTGTTTAAATTTTCCGCCCATGTTGAAGCCGCATAACATATTCTTCTCTCTGCCACTGTTTTGTACCATAATCTGGTTAGTTTTGGATCGACTCCCCAATTTCTACCCGACATTGCAGCCAGTTTGTTTGCTTGTGCCAGGAGATCTCTTTTTAGTTTTTGTAGATGTGGGATAAAGTTGAGGTTTTTATCTATTAATATTCCCAAGTATTTTAAATTATTTACACATTTGACTTGCCATCCCTCAAATTTTAGAATTGGCATTCTTTTAATATTTCCTTTTTTCCCTAGTATTAGAGCTTGTGTTTTTTCTTGTGAAATAGTCAGTTTTTCTTCTATTGCCCGTTTTGAAAACTGCTGCAATGCTCTGGTTGCTTTCTTCTCCAGGTCTCTCCTGTTACTTGTTATAATGAATATGAAGTCGTCCGCAAAGGCCTGCAGATCGATGTCTTCGTCCAATTTTGTTTGCTATGATTGACCAGAGGAATGGACCCAAACAAGAACCTTGTGGGCAGCCTTTCTGTAAATCATAATGAATTTTGGTGTTGCCATAGTTAAATTCAATTTTTCTATTATGAAGATAGTCTCTTAGTAGAAGTATGTAGTTGTTTGGGGTATTGTCTTGTCTTAAAGTGTGCAGTATGGACGGCCACCAGATGGAATCAAATGCACCTTTTATATCTATTGAAATCAGTACTGTGTATTTTAAATGCTTCCTATTTTCATATACTTTTTCCATCAGATGTTGTAGGGCGTGTTTCGTAGAGATGCTGCTTTGGAAACCAAATTGGTTTTGGTGAAGTTTATTTGAGTGGTAATGGTATTGTAGCCTGTTGAGTAATATTTTTTCGAAGACCTTTCCAATTGTTGGTAGTAGTGAGATTGGTCTATAGGAGTTTGGATCTGTTAGGTCCTTAAATTTCTTGTTGAAGAGAACTACTTCTGCATATTTGAGTTGTGTTGGGAAGCAATGAAGTTGTAGACATTTATTGAATAGAGAATTTAATATCAAAGGTTGAGCCTTATGTAATAATTTAACTATATTACCGTCCAGTCCATCTGGGCCAGGAGCCTTGTTTTTAAGTAGAACCTGTAGAACGTAATTGAGTTCATCCTCAGTTACTTGAGGAATTGGATCTATTGTTAATTTACTTAGTTCTTCATTAGTTGAAGTCTGCTTAATGGATTGGTGATGATTATTATCCTCTTGTGTATCGTCTTTTTGAAATAGATATTGAAGGATATTTTGAATATTTAGTGTACTATTGTCCGAAGCAATTGTTCTTGCAATATTCGGTGGTTTAAAAAATTTGTCAAAAGCTGTTTTGTATAGTGGGCCGTATTTAGATGTTGTTTCGGTGCAAAAATTTTTCCAGGATATTGTCTTAGCTTTCATCAACATTTTTCGCATTGTAGCTTTTTTCTTTTTGTACTTTGTGAGCCAAAGTTGTTTAATATTGTCATCTATTGTATTTTGGGAGCGTCTTCTTAATGCTTTCATTTTTGATTTTTGTGCTTTAAGTTCCGGATTCCACCATGGTGTCGGTTTTGGTTCAAAAAAGTTCTTTTTTCTTTTGAATGTTGAGTTGCAACAGCTTTGAATTGTTTGTACAAGGAGACTCGTTTGTACATCTAAATCTTCTTTTGTTCTTATATTTTCAAATGTGAAATTTTCTAGATTGATTTGGAGCTGTTCTTTAAATTTTTTAAAATTACCAAATTTGGTTTTGTACCTTTGTGATATTGGAACTTATATTTTCTGTTGCATTTGGAAGTGTATTGTGAGATGATCGCTTCCTATATCGTAGTCAGTTGACTGCCAGTTTTGAATTTTGTTGTAGGTCGATGCGTCGCTTAACGTTAAGTCGGGCCAGCCTCGTGCTCCATTTCTGAAGGTAGGAGGGGATCCAGTTAATACGTAAAGTTGATGCTGCGCTATAAATTCTGTTAACTGAAGGCCTCTTAAATTTTCTGTGTTATAGCCACAGATGGTACTATGCGCGTTGAAATCTCCGCAAATTATTTGGTGTGATTCTTTATGTACCGCGTTTTCATAGTCTGACTGAGATGTCCTCTGATGGTGAGGAGTAGAGTGATGTTACTTGGAGATCCTTGTCTGCAAATGGGATTGATATTGTAACTGAGTCTTCCGTAATTGAAATGTTGTTGTTGGGATGGCTGTTGTTCTTATTATTATTGCTGTTCTGTTTGTTTTTGATATGATTTGCTTCCATCCTGTGGGTATTCCTGGGATCTGGTTGTTTGTTGTATATGGTGCTTGTACCATGGCTTATAGTATTGATGTCATGATCTTTCATGTGTTGGATGAAGAGGAGTGTAACTGGCTTACAATGTTGTAAGTTTTGTTGTGCTATATTAATGATTTTCTTTATTGTTTGCCTTTTCCTTTCTTCTGTTTGTTCTTTTTTCCTTATAAACTTCTCTTTCCTGTTTTGTTTTTGTTTTTTCTTTTTTTCCTTTTTGATGTGTCGCTTTTAGACTTTCAAGGGATATTTTTGTTGTGAGTTGTTTTTTGTTGGTCTGGTTGTATCTCTTAATGAGTTTAATGTAGTTCTGTATGAGTTGCATTTGTTGCCGAATGCATGATGATACGTGCTGTAGGTTGTTTTTTTGGTGTTGTTGCTGTGTTGACAGATAATACACTGTTTGGTGTCCTTTTTGCAGATTCTTGTATCGTGAGATTCCCCACATTTTCCGCATGTTGTTTCGTTTTTGCATTGGAGGCTTGTGTGACTTAGCTGCTGGCATTCATAGCAGCGTTTAATTTCATAAAACGTCTTTACTGCGCATGATTGTAGGTCCAGGAAGATTTTGCCTCTTCGCAAGAGTTGAACTGCTTCTCTTTTGAGTAGCAGGACGATTGCGTGAGTTCTTTTGTTGTTATCTGTGAATGTTTTTATAAGTTTGGTATTTTGGGTTTTTATTTCTAGTGCCCTGTAAATACTTTCTATTATGTCTTGTTCAACTATTCCGTCTGGAATACCGTAAAAAATTATTATGGCCTTTGGTTCTGGTGGTGTTCGAACCGTTAGTACTTCTTTCAATTCTGTGTTTTTTTCTATGGACTTTTGAAGTTTGTGAGCTTGTTCGTCTGTCTTCATTTTTATAATAAGTTGGTTGTTATCAACCAGAACTCTTTTTACGCAATCCAGTTCTCCTGATTTCTTCAGTAGTTAGCTTATGTTGGATCTCATGTCCTTAACCGACTTATCCTTATCCTTTGGTGCCAATATGAGTGTTGTTTGCTGTTTCTTTACAGCTTCTGCAAAGGATTTAATTGGTACTGTTGGTGCTTGTTTTGAGGTTTTGATCGCATCCGTTATCGCTCCAAGGTTATCACTGAGAATTTCTTTGTTGATGTTGCGACTTTCCTCCAGTTGGGCCCTTTAGCATTGCAATCTGTAAGTCTTTCTCTTTTAGTTGTTCTCTACTGTCATTATATGCTTTTTCTTTTTGCTGAAACGAATCAATTTCGTTTCTAAGTTGTTTGATTATTCTTTCTTTTTCACAAAATAGGGTGTCCAGTTTAAGGAATTCCTGTTGTACGGCTATTTTTGTTGGTTTGTGGGTACTTTTGTCCTTTGTGAATATGCCATCAATAGTCTTTGCTACTGTAAATAGCGTTGTGACATTTTCGGTAAAGTCAATTAGTTTTTCCTGGGTGGCGTTTCTGACTGGTGTAGCCATCTTTCAAATTCTAATTTATTTTAAAACAGTGGTAAGAAAAACGAAGGTCAAATAAAAGTATGAACTAATGTCCGTTATTTGCGTACAGTAGACAATTATCTAAAAATTGCTGATAGAAAAATATAAGTAATAGCTAAACTGCTCTGGCTTATCTCCCCGTGGTTCATTGTATGCTGAGAGATACATTTAACAAGAAATAATAAAAATACAAAAAGAAAGTAAAAAAATTACAACTAAACTAATAGCTCATAGGAACAAGACTTGAGCTTGGAATGCACATAACATAAATTAAATATAAAAATTAACAAAAAATTAAAATACTTTGAAACGACCATAGGGATATACTCTCTATGATCCTGAATATATAAAAAAATAGGATACGTGAACAAATAATAAGGTAAAATGTGAGAAAGAAGGTTAAACTCATGGCAATTGTTTTACTACGTGATATTACCCGAAGAAAATAGAATGAAATGGCTAAAACTAAACAATTTTAAAAAAAAGGGTAGATATAAATGAAATAAAAAGAATACAATCCCATGAGTTTAAGACTATGAAATTAGTAAAAATTATAAAACACTCGATAACTAATCATAAACTATCAGAGCTGGGCATGGGCCAGCTCTGAAGTTTTCTTAGCCATATCGCGACACATAAATATAGAGAAGAAACAAATAGAATAAAATAAGTAAATAAAATTAATACATGTTAATTTTTTACAAATAGGGGCATCTCTTCTCAGAATTTCCTTATCTCTTTTAGGTAATCTAAACAAGTCAGAAAAAGATGCTAGGGTCGGGTCTAAGAGGGGGCAGCTCGTTGTTCTGAGACTTACAGAACTCCTGTTAATGGCGAGAGGAAAATAATAAAAATTGAAAAAATTAAAAAAAAAAAAAAAAAAAACGGAGGATTAAAATTATAAAGCACTAGAAGTGGCTCTTTGGGCTGAATCTAAGAATGTTGGAAATAGTCCTGTCAGACTTAAATAACTCCTGTAATAGAGAATTTAAAAAAATTAATTTTTTTTTAAAAACGCCGTAGGATGCAAAATTATATATGTATGGACGCGTCTCTTTGAGCTGATGCTAAAGAAGTTTCAGCATGTCCTGTCGGACCAATTGCTCTCCTGTTAGGAGGATTTTAAAAAAGTTCAAAAATTTTAAAAACGAGCAAAAGTAGAGTGATTATAATATACTAATAGTGGCTCTTAGAGCTGATGTTAGTGGAACAGGAACTAGTCCTGTCTGGCAATTAGTGCTCCTGTTGTGAGAGATTTAAAAAAAGTTCAAAACGGACTTGGGAGAAGAAAGAAATACTAGGCTAGAAGGAACTCTTGATGGTGAGTATAATACCTATTAGTTGGTCCTTGTAGACATAATAGTTCCTGAGATAATGAAGACTTAAAGAAAACAATTACAATTAAATTAAAGTGGGAGAATGAAAATATCATATCCATTAGACGTGCTGAGACCTAGACGGGGTTTCTAAGGGAGGCTAAAAAGTGGCTAGGAATGATAGTTTTGGAGATATAGGCTAATTAAGAAAACCAATTAACTTAATTAGTCCTATATCTTGTGGTAATTAATAAAGAAGAAATTTGAGAATATGGAAATGTTTGAATGATTATCAAGATTCAAATGTGCAAGTTTCAATCCTGTGTTGTTTAAAATGGGCCTGCTATGCCAATATTAGTAAAAATAGGGATGTTGATTATGAGCTCCATCATATGCAAATTTGAATTACGATGGGCCGAGATGGATAGGTTGGCGAGGCTGCTTGTCAACAATAGAACTAACTTTTGAGAAATGGAGACTCGAATGTTCTAGTAGCTTTTGCTGAGAGACCCCATCCGGAAGTGAGGCCTAAAGTGCTGGAGAGTTCTAGAACATTCGCCGGAAGTGAATACCAAAAGTACTCAATCCAACGCTTGGACGCCGCAGGCCTCTCCACTCTAGGCGGTGTTTCAGTGTTTTGATACACACCTACGGAACAGAGAGCCACCACTAATGGCCGTGTACGGCTTTGCACTGCCGGATCTTTGGTTCAAAACCATTCTATCGCTGGGGTGGACTGGTATAAGAGAATCTCCGAGTGTTCTAACACTCCGAGTTTTTCTGCTTATTCGTCAGGAGCTTGTGCCAGCTCTTGCTATAGGTTTTTAAGTATAGGGAAGAGAGAACAAAATTACGAATATACGAAAAGTATAAGATACTAAAAGCTAAAATTATACGATGAGAAAAAATATATACATAATATATGATAAAATAGAATGTGAGAATTTATAGAAATCCGAACATTCTGACTAATTTGTAGCAAATCTATTAATTAACTATTAATTATACAGGTTTTTAAGAATCTGTTGTAATGTTAAGAAACTTAATTACTAAATGTCCTTATTTCTTAATTATGGCAGTCAAATAGATAGTGGTCTGGAGACCCTATTTCACCACAGATACATGTGTCGGTTTCTTTTATATTGAAACAGTGGAGGTATGATGGAAAAGGTCCGTGGCCAGTTACAAAATAATTAATTGATGTATTTATTGACATTTTGGTTGATACTTTTGGGATGAATTGATATGCTCTTCTACCAGTTGGACTTGCGTTCCATTCCTGTTGCCAGAGATCGAAACTTATATCTTTAAGTTCTTTTTTTAGGTGGCTATTAGGATATTTAATGGTGTCTATTGATGTTGGCGCGCTTGATGTTGCCTCTTTAGCCAGTTCGTCCGCTCTCTCATTGCCTTCAATTCCTACATGAGCTTTTACCCATGTGATGTTGAAATTTTGGTTTGTTATTAATAAAATGTTGTTTCTTATTTGTTGGATTGTGCTATCTGTGTTGAGGAAATGGTTGATGTCTAGAATTGAAGATTGGGTGTCCGAAAAATTTTTTTACATTTAATTTGTTGTTGTTTGAAAGTACCCAATTTATAGCATGGATTGCTGCGACCTCCGCTTTCAAAACTGAGTTATAGTGCTGTAATTTTGCTTTCCAGTGGAATATTTCCTGTTGGTTTTCATAGGCTACAAATGCTGCTCCTACTTTTTCTTCTAATTTTGAACCGTCTGTGAAGATTTCAGTAGTTGTTTGATTATTTTTGAATGTCTTTAATTTGGAGCTTGGTTTGTTCCATGGTTGTTCTATCTATCTTGAGACTGGTTCCGGATATTCAGTATGTAGTTGTATTGTTGGTTGTAAACCACTGAGTACTAGTAATGCTGAGGTGGGAGATGTTCTATATGCGTGAGTAATCCTTAAGGCAAATTGTCGTTAAATTGAGTTGATGATTTTCTTTTTTCTTGTGGTCATATTTTCCACCCATATACATGCGTAGCAGATCTTTCTCTCTGAGACGGACTTACACCATTTTCTTATTATTTTAGGGTTTACTCCCCAGCCTCTTCCTGTCATAACCGCTATTCTATTGGCATGTATAAGGACTTCTTTTTTGATTTGTTGAAGGTGGGAAATGAAGTTAAGATTTTGGTCAAAAGTTACTCCTAGGTATTTTAAGTTTTTGCAGCATTTAATATTACAATCGTTAAATTTTATTGTTGGTTTCCTTTTAATGTTGCACTATTTGCCAAATACTATTGCCTGTGTTTTTTGTTTAGAGATCTGTAATTTTTCGTTTGTTGCCCAATTCATAAATTTTTCAAGAGCTTGTTCTGCTTTTTGTTCCATATCTTTTCTATTGTCGCTTGTCATAATTAAAATGAAGTCATCCACAAATGCTTGTATTTCTGTTTCTTGATCCCATGTTTGGTTTAGTATTTTATTTGCAATGACTGTCCACAGGAATAGTCCTAAGCATGAATCCTGTGGACAGCCTTTTTGAATTTGGTGTTTTATAATTGTGTCTCCGTAGTTGAATTTGATCCTTCTGTTGTCTAGGTAGTCTGTAATAGGTTTAATTCTATTGCGCAACTGTCCTTGTTTAAGGTTTGTAAGATTGAGGGCCACCAGAGTGAGTTGAAGGCTCCTTTTATGTCTATTGAGATAAGGATTGTATATTTTGCCTCTCTTTTGTTTTTAAATATGAGTCCCATGAGCCTGTTCATTGCGTGTTCTGTGGAGATTGCACTTTAAAAACCAAATTGGTTATTTAATAAGTTGTTACTATGATAAAAATATTGCAGGCGATTTAATAGCAATTTTTCGAAACACTTTCCTATTGTTGGAAGTAGGGGGGCAACGGGCGTACCTGTTACGGAGTTCCTGGGTGGTTTTACAATACCTTTACATCTTAATTTAGTTAGAAAATTTGCATAAAATGTAATTGCTTAAATTATAGAATATTAATAAATAAAAATAGAACAATTAAAATTTAGGAAAAACATCTCTTGCTTGAGAACAATTAAAGCAAGAGATCGAAAAAGCTAAAGCTATAGGTACAATTAAGAGTCCGTTGACGATGCCCCAAAAAAAAGATTCAAGATTAAAGTTAAAATTAACAATTTTAATAGCTAAGAAAATGATAAGATAAAAGAATTATGATAATAACACAAAACATACAAAAAACATCATCAGTTGCTGTTTGACTGGCACGCCGACAGTTGGCGCCATCAGTCCTTTGGTGTAACATTCTTAAAAACCCAGCTGAAGTTAGGAAAAATACATTTTTATTTCGTTACATATATGGATAATAAACAGGTGTTGCGTGAAAGAGAGCAGTTTAAAATTAATTAATTAATAAAACTATTAAATTAACGGTGAGACATTAAATTAAAACAAAACAAAGTTAGGTTCGAAGTTAAAAATTTAAACAGTATACCAAGCTTGACGAAAAGTAAACAAAAGCTAAATTCCTTAAGATAAACTATTAAATTAATTAATAGTGAGCAAACAATTAGAATAATTAAAAGTTATTATTAAAAAGCAAATGATCCATTTAAAAATTTACAAACAAAAGAATTAAAATTACAATTAAGAGTCAGATAGCCATGTTCTAAGTTAAGGTGCACATCGTAGCAAATAATTAAATATTTAAATGCCAAAAGTTGCAGCTCAGATTCGCTTGAAATGATCGGAGTGACTAGTCAACAGCCACAGCGGTGGAATCGGACGTTGCAGAATAAATTCCATAACGCCTTTTCAATGCCGGGAAAGATTCCCAGTGCGTATCATAGATAGCTCTAGGTCTCTTCCTGGAGCTAGCTACCCCTGGATGGTATACAGGTATTTGCCTGATCGCTTCGTTACGGATCTGAGGGCATTTTGAATGAAAGGACTTTGAAATTTTGAAAATATAGTCCATAATGTGTTCAATATCTAGGTCTCTGTGGAGTTGCTTCCTTCTAACAAACCACGGGGCGTTGACTATCATAGCTACCTGTTTATTTTGAAAAACTTGGAGCTTCTTAAGATTTGCGATTGAGGGGGACGCCCAAAAAGGACATCCATATAAGAGAATTGGCCGAAGGATTGATTTATAGAGTAGAACCTTGTGTCTGATCGCTAGCCTGCTCTTTCGAGAAATAAGGCTTTTTAGCTTAACGCTAGCAGCAGTAAGCCATGAGTAGTAAGCCATTATGCCAAATTTTATCGAAGGCTTTGGCTACGTCCAGAAATAATATTCCCGTAGTTTTACGATTGATAAAGCCGTCATGGATCAGCTCGTTAACACGTAAGAGCTGGTGAGATGTACTGAGCTGAGTTCTGAACCTAAATTGTTCAGGAATGAGGATATTATGGTTTGTGTAGTGTTGATCCAGGCGTTTAAGAATCGTATATTCGAATATTTTACTCACTCCACTGAGTAGTGAGATTGGACGGTAATTGCTATCAGGTTTTGGAATAGGAATTACTACGGCAGTTTTCCAGCTCTGAGGAAAATAACACTTATCGATTAAGGAATTAATCAGATAAGTGATCAGTATCACATAAGTATAAGGAAGTGATTTGAGCATGCAGTTACTAATGCGATCAATCCCAGGAGACTTATTGGGTTTAATCTTCCTAATAAATTCAGACTTCCGCTGGACTGACTTACTGATATCATTTACGTGTGGTTGTTGAAGAAAGTCTGCTACTGAAGTGTTGGTACGACTGAAGAAGCTAGGATCTTCAACGTCGTGGTTTGTTTCAAACTGAAGTTGTAGGCTATCAGCTAAAAGTTCGGCTTTCTCCTCAGGTGCGTAAGCAGAAGATCCGTTGGAGCGTATTAGTGGTGGAATGTTGGTAAATGGTTTACGCAACAAAGACGTTCGCTAAATAGTGTTGTCTGGAGCGTCATGGCCTCTATGGTATGTTCCCATCATTGCTGAGAGAATTTCTTAGTCTTCAATCTAACTATTGCCATTTGTCTGTAATAATCGGCTCTGGCGTTTGGATACCTAGACTCTTGCCAGAACCGACGTAGTGCATTCTTATATTTGATTTCATTTTTAAGCTCGCTTGGAAACCTAACAAGTGGAGGTTTAAATCTTGGTTTCGATGAGTCACTAAGAGCTCCTTGCAGTGAGAGTTCTAGGTCTGCAATGAGGCGATCGGCGTCAGCGGGATCGCTTAAATGTAAAGGTGGGGAGGGGCTTAGTGCTTAGCACATAGCTAAAGTCCTCCCAATTGGTCAAAAGCTGTTCTGGACCTTTCAATGATTCAACGCTGGTTTCAAAGGTAAAGAAAACAGGGAGGTGATCCGAATCGAGTTCGTTAATCACCTCAACTTCACAATTAAAATGAATAAATTTAAAAATGCCAAAATCAAGAACATTTCCCGCGTGGTTACTAATAATATTATATCGAGTAGGTCTGGGAGGGGCCACGACTTTCAATCCTCTTTGCAATTTCAGATATTTGTTCAATTTAAATCCATTTTGATTTGAACGTCCGAAATTCCAACTAGAGTGGAAAGCGTTCAGGTCGCCAGCTAGAATCACATTAGGTCCAGATTTCAGAATCCTGTCTATGTCCTCCACCGGGTATTCACCTGGGTTGTGAGGTGCGACGTAAGTCGAAGCGATGATGATGGGGGGAAAATCATTAAGATTAATTTGAATCATGGCTACCTCGGCGCAATTAAGGCGCGGAGCAGGTAGTTCATGGTGCCTGATGCTACTTTTAACATAAATACAGGTGCCTTCGCTTACATTAGAGTTTTGGTTAATTCTATCAAAACGATAGAATCGATAGTTTGCGATCAGTGGGGTCTCTCCAGGTCTTAATTTAGTTTCCTAGACCAAAAGAACATCAAGGTTATACTCATAAGTGAATTCTCTTACCTCACTGATTTTGGAACGCAATCCATTTGTATTCCAGGTGGCAATCCTGAGAAGTTCCAAATTGGCGTTGAACATTAATAGGGGGTGCTCTCTTTCACGATGTTCACATAACGTTCGAATATCAGCAGTGCCCTGGTGTGGGAGTCAGTTTCTCCTCTAATTTGGGGCAGGACATCAGGGAAAGCTTGTGCGAGCACGGGGCCATCCATGCCTTGCTGGATATACTTCATTAACTGCCCGATTTGGATCGAGCAGTCATAATCTTCAGCTTGGTGGCGGGGTGGAGCGGGAGCCGTCCTTGGTGGCGCGTGGTTGACGTGTGCCGGTGGAGCAGGTACTTGATTCAACTGAGCTGCCTGTGGTTGCGGGCGCTGCGGGGTGTCACTTCTCCGCATGGAGCGTGCCGGTTCGGGATACAAGGGTTGCTGAGCAGCCACGTTTCTGGGATAACCAGCAGCTAATCTGGCATATGACAGGTCACTTGACACAGGCCTAGGCGCAGGTGCAGGTATCAGCCTTTCTCTTGTTTTTGTTGAGAGGCTTCCTATTTTTGGATCCAGGGCATCTGGGACAGCCCCTCCAATTTGCGGCGTGATTACCACCACAGTTGATATATTTAGCCGGCTGTTCATTTGGTAGTTGACAGTTTTCGGCCTTATGCAGACCCGCACAACGCACGCACCTGGTTGGAAGTCTGCATACCTCCGAGGAGTGGAAGTATCCCTGGCAGTTCCAGCATTGACTGGGGCCAGGGCGTCCTCGGTAGGCCTCGATGGTGACCTGGGTTCCAAGAAGCTCAGTGACATGATAGATTTTGTCGGTTTGCATATTTTTCTTGAGCTGTGCGTAGAACAGCGACATTGGCTCTCTGGTCTTGTATTTGGAGAGGCGGGAGATCTTAAGTACCCCAAAGCCTTCATCGGCCGATTCCTCGGTGATGGTACTGGTGCTGGTGGATGCGGGCAGTCCCCTGATGACTATTTTGATGGGGCGCTCTTCCTTCAGGGTATAGCTCTTATAATCGAGCCCCCGGTCATCCATGAACTTGGTCAGTTTACGGAAATCGTCGTCATCTTTGACTTGGATTTTCATAAACCGACCGGTATATTTGCATTGAAGCAAGGGTACCTCTAGTTTCAGGATGGTCAGCACCGAGTTCCAGTCGCTCTTGGGCTGGAAGAATATAGGAGGAGGCTTGGCGTCATTTTTGAGTTCAGGGATGGAGTTCAGATTTCCTGCTGCATTGAAGGAGTTACGTAGGGCAACTGTAGGGCTGTTGCGTGCAGGTGCAGAGTTCTGTTTTGATATTAAGTGCTTCGATGGTAGTCTGAAGCCATCGGCGTCCGCTGGTCTCTTTTCCTTGCGGATCTGGGTTGAGCCTCTTGTGAGGTTAATTATGGACTCGTCCATTATCGGTAGCACAGGGGCTGAGGAGGTTGCGAGCAACTCTCGCGCGTAAAGAGCCCTTTTGCTTCGTTCATCTATTTCTCCGATCGATGGGATTTGGAACAATGAAATCCCGAACTCGTGTTTGATCGCGTCAATCTGTTTGTACAGCTCCGCCATCTCGGAATGCAGTTGGCTTGTGGCCTGGTCGTCTACCTTTAATTTGGCAATTTTCATCGCCGTTTCGGTCAGCTTCGATTTGTAGTGTGAGGCCATCCTCAGTAAACCCTGGTTGATGAGGATATACTCATCAGAGATGACCTTCACGGGTGGAGCAGGTGTGTTGCTCGGTATGATTACCTCGGTCTCCATGAGGTCAGAGATGTTTATTGCCGGGCTTTCCGGGGCAGTGTGAAAATTGATGGGAGGGATAGGTGGGGGGTCCTCCTCTAAGTTGCCAGACGATGTCTGACTCATGATCAAATTTAAAAGGTTGTTAAGTAAAACTTAATTAAAAATGAAGAAAGTAAAGTTGATCAATTTGAGTAACTCAGCAAAGCTCAGCAAGACGCTGCTTTTTAGAACAGTACTTTCAATGAGCTGCGTGGGAGGTCGAAAGCAGGGGAATTTTGCAGCGGATAGTTGGGGTCAATGACCGTTCGCGACGGGGTGGGAGAGCGACGAAAAAGACGTCTTCCCTCCTCGAGAGTCGAGAAGGAGCTTGTTGGAAGTAATGTTATTGGGCGGTATGAGTTTGGGTCCGTTGGGTCTTTGTCTGCTTTGTTGAATAGAACTATTTCACCATACTTCAGTGCCTCTGGGAAGCTTCCTAGGGCTAGACATTTGTTAAATAATGTAGGAAAGATATTTGGTAGTGCTTTGTGAACTATTTTGACTATTTTTCCATCAATTCCGTCTGAGCCCGGTGCTTTCTTTTCTGATAGTCTTTATGACATGGTCTATTTCTTCTTTCGTGAATTTCTGTGATGGTTGGGATTTTATTTGGTGCTGATGATTTCTTATTGTGGTTGCTTCTTTACGTATTGTTTTGTGGCTTTCGTTGTCTTCTGTTGGATCATCATGCTGGAAGAGAGTTGCAAGTATGTTTTTGATATTTTCTTCACTATCACATGTTTGTATTGTGTTGTGTACTGTACGTGGTTTAAAGAATTTTTGGAACACTGTTTTATATGCCGATCCATATGGCGAGGCTGCTTCTATACAAAATTTTTTCCAGGAGAGTGATTTTTCTTTATTGATCATCTTTTTTAGGATTGCCTTTTCTTTTTTGTATTGTGTAGTCCAGTGGTTTTTTACTTCTCAGTTTTCTTGGTTTTGTGCCCTCCTTCTCATTGCTCTCGTTCGAGACCTCTGTTCTTTTATTTTGTTGTTCCACCATGGAGTTGATGAGGATTCTTTATACTGTTTTTTGTTTTAAAGGATTGCTTAGCACAGATTGTTATATTGTTGATGAGTTAGGATGTTTTGTTCCAACTTCTCCAAAACTTCTTTGGTGTTTACATTTTGGAGGTCAAAGTTTCTGATTTTTCTAATTAGGAGAGTTTCGAATCTTTTAAAATTGCTGAACTTCGTTTTGAATCTTTTAGAAACTTTAATTGTTTGTGAGCATTACATCGTAAAGATAATTGTGATGTGGTCACTTCCTATGTCAAAGTTTTTTGAGTTCCAATTATTGATTTTCTGGAATAGGTTGGTTGTGAGTCCGGTGGGTTGGCAAGAACAAGTTGTTGCGAGATAAAGTCCGTTAGGAGTTTGCCACGTAGATCTTGGTGATATCCCCACGTTGGACTATGAGCATTGAAATCTCCGCAGATTATTTGGTGTGTATTTCTATTTATATTAGATGAGTAATTATGGAGTGCATTGTCTAGTTCCTCGGATGGTGATGAATAGGTGGATGTGAGCACAATGTCTATTTCATTAAGAAGTATTGATATTGAGATGCTGTCGTGAGATGTATCGATTATTGTGACTGGGATTATTGGGGTTTTGATTATTATAGATGATCTTTTTGATTTGGAATGAAATTGTTTCCATCCTATTGGGATTCCAGGAATGTGTTCATTTTTGATGTAGGGTTCTTGTACACAGGCTATTGAGATTTCTTCTTCTTCTAGTAGTTTGATGAATAGAAGGGTTGCTGACTTGTTGTGTTGTAAGTTTTGTTGAGCAATCTTGAATTGATTCATTATTGCTTATAATTCTTGGAATGTTAAAAAAAAAGAAATGTGAATTACTATAAAATAGATAAAAGAAAAGAGTTTGTTGGTTGTTGTGGCTGTTTGGTACTTTTTTTTTCATTTTTTTAATGTAGCTTGGGAGATCTAAACATATCTCTTAGGCTTTTTAGCCTTCCTTGGTAGAAGTGGCATTTGTTGTCGAATGCCCAATGGTCCGTATTATATTTAGTTCTTGCTATTTCATTAGATTTACAGCAATTGATGCATTTTTTAGTTGTTGCGGTGCATTCCCTCGTGTCGTGATGTTGATCGCATTTCCCACAGTTATCCCTGTTGTTGCATTGCAGGCTGGTATGTCCTTGTCCTTGGCACTTAAAACACCTTTTGATTTCGTGGTACGGTCTGACCGTACTGGAGAGTAGATTGAAGAATACTCTGCCAATCTTTGTTAGTTTTATTGCATCCTGCTCTTGTAGTATTACTATTGCGTGGCGTCTCTCATTCTTGTCTGTGAATGTCTTAATCAGTTTAGTATGTTCGGAATCTTAGTAAAAAGCATTGCAATAGCATTAGACAATGTCGTGAAAAAACAAATTATGACACTTCATATAGCTGCATGGACAAAGTTTGTAAAATTTTCGATAGAGAAATAAGAAACTTAATAAATAAAACAAATTATGAGTAACAGTAACATTAACATTAATCTAAAATGAGCCCATATTAATTTAGCAAATTCGACTGCAGCTATGACGCAGCTTCATCAAACCATAAAAAGGCAGGATTTTGACTTTTATTCTCTGAATGAGCCGTACTCTTTGAAGGGTAAAATATTAAATATTCCTAATACATACAAAGTTATTGCTATTGATGACTCCCCCAAAGCAGCCATCATTGTAAAACAAGCCACTTACTCCCTACTAATTCATGCGTCAGTAAATCTGGTCGTCATGGAGATATTATTATATGGTAAATCTTTTATTTTAATCTCAACTTACTGCCCACCAAGTGAAGATATTGACCCTTATCCTTACAATCTACAGTCCTTTTTACATTGTTATTCTTCTTACGAGATTATTATTTGCGGAGACATTAATGCTAAGTCCCGGCTCTGGGGGAGAAGAGAACTTGACATCACAGGTCAATCCGTTATCCAGTTCTGTTCACTAAACGAGTTGTTTATTCATAATAAGCCATCTTCATTACCAACTTTCTCCTCTACTAGAGGAGAGAGTTGGATAGATCTCATAATCACGTCTAAGATAGATTCCAACTTTTCAATAGAGGTGATTGATGAAATCACAGGAAGTGATCATAACATGATTGTTGTGGATTGGTCATTCGGAGAGGAAAGGATTGAACTACCAAGAATAAATTTAAAAAATATCAACTGGTTGAAGTTGAAAGTAGCTATATCTGCATTAATTGAAAAATTTAAATGTGACTTTAACTTTATGTGTGATAAAGAAGTTAATTCTTTTCTATATAAATTCCAAAAATCCCTATATGAAACTATTTCTGACTCTAATAAATGCAAACAAATCAATAAAAAGAAAAGAAATGCATTATGGTGGACGCCAAAGCTAAGAGCTATAAGGTCCAGGGTTAGAGCCCTGAGAAGGCTATACCAAAAGGACACAAATCAGATCACAAGACAAACTAAGAAAATGGATTATAAAAAGAACCTGGCTTTTTACAAAAAATCTATCTTAATGCATAAAAGAAATAGTTTTAAATTTTTTATTAGCCATATTACTACCAATAATCTCTTTGGCAAAAATTTTAACATTATCAAAGATAAAATTTCAAATGATAAGATTTTTAAACTGAGCCCTGGGGGTATAAATACAAGTCCAATTAATTTGGGCGATACTGTTTTTAATATACTAAAATATCATTTTGTCCATAGGGACTATGAGAATAATATACAAGTGGAATTTTCTACAAATGATGACTTTATGGCATTAGAAGCCACTGAAATAGAAAGAGTTATTCTAAATATGAAAGATAAAAAGGCCCCTGGAATTGATCTTATTCCAGGAGAAATAATAAGAGAGTTATTTTACTCTAATAAGCAATGGTTAACTAATATCTTTAATCATTTATTAAAAAAGGGAATCTTTCCGAATATCTGGAAACTTGCCAAAATAGTTTTGATCCCAAAACAAGGTAAAGAATACAGCCCCGGACCACTATCGTCCTATCTGCCTGCTGTCAACATGGGGCAAAGTCTATGATAAAGTGATCACGAACAGACTGGTATACTATTTAGAGAAACAAAATTATTTTAATCCTAATCAGTATGGATTTAGGAGAAATAAATTCACTATAAATGCTCTAGAAAACATCAAATCTTTTGTGGTCCACTCCCATGCCGAAAATAAACTGGTTTGCCTCATTTCATTAGATGTTCAAAACGCATTCAACTCCGTAAACTGGAATATTTTAAAGCAAAAGATAAAAAAACTGCCAATACCAGTATACCTCATTAATGTCTTATTTAATTTTCTTGAAGATAGAGCAATTCTAAATAAAAATACTGGAGTTTCTTATAATCAAGGTGTTCCACAGGGTTCCTGCCTTGGACCAACCCTGTGGAACATCTTTGTAAATGACTTCTTGGCCAAAGATTTCGGTGAAGATACAAGAATCCAAGCATTTGCCGACGACATCATTCTTATGACCAAAGAAAAGGCCTCATATATTTTTAAGGAGAAATGTTTTGGACCTTTAAATATTATTGACCTGTGGATGGAGGAAAATAATTTGAAAATAAATTATGACAAGAGCAATTTTATTATAGTGTCTAAGAAAAAATTCACACATATACCTGTCATAAAAATTAACAATAAAAAAATTAAATATAACAATAAATTAAAATACTTGGGAGTGATACTGGATGACAGAATGTCCTGGAATGCACATATGGATTATATTAAAGAAAAAGTAAACAAAATTCAACACAAGATCAATAGATTCTGCAGGATAACCTGGGGATTAGAACCCAAAGTTAAAAAGACCATTTACGAAAAAGTTATAGAAAAAATTATATTTTATGGATATGAAATTTGGTTTAAAAACTCTGTGAGACAAAACATCAAATTGAGACAAGTACAAAGATCAGCACTCCTAAGCGTCGTTAAAACATATAAAACTGTAGCAACAGAGGCCATAAATGTCCTCTCCGGTATTATCCCTATTGATATTAAACTTAATAATCTTATCAAATTGTATAATCTAAGGATTTTTCAAAAAGAACTGGTTTTTGATGATGTCACAATAGGCATTGAAGATTTGGAAAACAACGATTTCCACATTATACCTTGGGAAAACAGTCACATAACTTGGAAAGAATTCTCACATAACTACGACCATACAATATTTACCGATGGGTCGAAGAAGGATGACCATGTCGGATATGCTTTTACATATTATAAACTGGGGAAAGAGATATACAGTATAGGATACAGATTAAGTGACCACGCTACTGTTTATTCTGCAGAGTTACTAGCAATTAGTGACTCTGTAGATTATATCATTGAAAATAATCTTGATAACATTATTATAGTTACTGATTCTAGATCAGTTTTAGACGCACTAAAAAACTTAAATAATAAGGATGGAAAAATAAATATATTAAAAAGAAAAATCAATAATTGCCAAGGAAAAATAGACTTTGAATGGGTTAAAGCCCACGAAGGACACTTAGGCAATGAAGCAGTGGATACATATGCAAAAAAGGCTACGGAAAAAGAACATGTAGATAGACACGTAAAATTCTCTATACCTCAAATAAAGAAAAAATTATTTAAAATCATGATGGAGACATGGCAGAACAAATGGACATCTTCAAATATGGCAAGACCGGTCCATGAAGTCTACCCATTAGTAACCACCAATAGAAACTAGTGACTTTTATATTAATCAATTAATAACCACCCATGGAGCGTTCAATGCATATCAGAACAGGTTTTTTGGTAAAGCAAATTTATGTATATGTGGAAACGCGGTTGAATCTGTATATCACTTAATTTTTGAATGTATAAAGTGGTGTGAAGAACGTAAGAACTTACCAACGAATCTTTCAGATATTTCTCTAAAACAATTAATTGGTAACAATAAACATAGAACTGTTCTAAAAGATATGATGAAGAAAAGATTTCTTCTAAGTATAGAACAGATAGGATTTTCAAGCTTTTGCTCATTTGTTAAGTTATATATATGTTCCTCAATTTGTAATTTTGATGTTTTGTTCAGGAAACATTCCTGATACTTTTATTTAGATCATTATTAATGATCAATTGTGTGTCATTGTAATTAATTAAGTTGTGTTATAGTTTTTCTACCTCATTTATGTTACAGGATAAGTCATCCTGAATTTATTTTTTTGTTACAAATTAGTTTTGTTTGAGGTATTGTACTGACTTTTCTAACATTAACATTAACTTCTACTAACTATTAAAAAAAAAAAAATTAGTTGGCGGTTGTTTGCTATCTTCCAGTCAGTGCAGATCTTCCTTAGTTAGTTCTTTGGTTAGACCTCAAGTTGAGGTATTATTTTGAGGTAGAGGATTTATCCTAGTTTTGTTTCGGACTGTAAGAGTTTTACCCAAAATCTTTAGTTTTTTTTCGGTTTAGCTCGTACAGACCGGGATTGCTGTCGCAACTCCGGCCTGAAGTGCCGCATGTCCTAGGACTGGTCGGTGAATTAATTGACTATGTCGTGTTCTGTGGATTCCTCGGAATTCCATATATTATAGTTTTCAGTTTTTTCTCCTGTGGGGTTCTGGCGTCGATGATTTTGGCTAGTTGTTGGTTTTTATGGATAGAATCTTTTAGTTTATTGGCTTGATCTGTGTTTGTAGTTATGATCATTTGATTGTTTCTGTTTATTAAAACTTTTTTTATATTTTCAATTTCCGTTGATCCTTTAAGTTGTTGTATATTTGTTCTTATTTCGTTCATCGGCTGTTCCCTATCTTTGGGTGTTATTATTAATGTTGATTGGTTCTTGTTGTGTATTGCTTCTGCATACGAGGGTTGTTTTGCTATTTTGTTGCTTATTTTGTTTAATGCGTCTTTGAATTAGGTTGTATTTTCTTTCATTAGTTCGTTGTACATGTATCTAGATTCTTCCAGTTGTCCCTTCAAGAATGAGATATGCTGTTCCTTTTCTTTTGTGTTCTGTGTGCTATTTTGTTTGTTATCTGTATTTTCCTTAAGGGTGGTTATTTCTTGTTGGGCCCTCTCTAAGAAGTCTTCTGCTCTCATTAAGCTGACCCTTGAGAAAGATGTTGTCACTTTGCTCTTGGGTGTTTGCCGAGCTCTTACTAATTTCCAATTGTGCCTTGAGGCCCACGATCTCCTGTTCCTGTTTTGCAAAAATCTCATCGAGTTCAAGGAATTTGATTCTTGCAGCCTCTTTGGTTGTTTTGACCATATTTTTGTCCTTCGCGAAGATTTTTTCTATATCTTTTGCGAAGTCTACAAGCGCAATTATTCCTGTTGCGAATGAAGTCTCTGCCATCTTTCTGAGTCAGATTCGTTTTGTAACGGTGGTAGTAGATTGAGAGTTAATTAAAGAGATGTACAATAGTCCGTAATCTGCCTGGAATAGACGAATATCAAAAGCTTGCTTATTAAAATCAAGATACTAGCTGAACCGCCCTGGCTTGTCTCCCCGTGGTTCATTATTTACACATTAATACATTTTAAGCAAATAAACTAATAACTCATGAGAGCAAAACATGAGCTGGTATAAAACAATATCAAATAATTAAAAACAGGGGAATATGAAATAGTTAAACTCATGGCGATTGTTTTACTACTGAAAATTTCTGAAAAGCGTTAGACAGTTATGGCTCTATTTAAAATCAGTTATTACTAAGCTGATTAAAAATTAATTTCTTTTTCTTTTTTAGCCGCTAGTTTTTTTTTAAAAACACAAACAACGCAAAGTTAAGAAAAGCAAAACTTTAGTGAAGCAAACTGCACTTATGCAAGAATTGCTAAAATGAAAAATACGAAAAAAAAAAAAAAAAATTTATTACAATCCCATGAGTTTAAGACTGTGATATCGATAAATTAAGAGCAATAATTAAAAGAAAGATAAAAAAAATAAAAATTAAGAACTAAAAAAGTAAATACAGAGGTAAATGTATACTAGGGATAAACTGTCAGAGCTGACATTGGCCAGCACTAAAGTTTTTGTAGCCATTTCGCGACACATAAATAAAGAGAAGCAAAAACAAAGAGAAAAAGATAAAATAATAAAAAAAATTGGAAAAACATAACATAACTAATAGCAAGTAAACTAGTAAAATATATAAGAGGAATGATTAGAACTAATACATGGGATTTTACAAAAAGGAGCGTCTCTTCCCAGAATTTCCATATCTCTTTTAGGAATCTAAGCAAGTCATAAAGAAGCTAGGTTCGAGGAGGGAGTAGCTCGTAGTACTGTAACTTATAAAGAACTCCTGTTAATGGTATAAGAATAAAAACGGAAAGAGAAAAAAATAGAAAATGCAGACGATAATTAAAACAAGTACAAAAAGAAGATTAAGCGAGTCTTAGTTAGAAACTAATGGGAATTAGAAGGGGCTCTTAGAGCTGACGTTGAAGATCCTGGAACTAGTTTTGTCGGGCAATTGTTCTCCTGTTAAGGGAACTTTTCAAAAAAGAAAATTGTAAGGTGGAATGCAATGCAATTCTAAGATTGAATTTTGGAGCTGTGACTAAAGGTGCAGGAACGAGTCCTGTCTGACTTAAAGAACCCTAAATATAGCCATTTTAAAAAATTAAAAAAACTTAAAACGAGTACGTAATGTAGAAAAAGTGAGCCTCAGTTACAAACAAATGGAAATTAGGAAATCTCTACTTAAAGAACTCTAGATATAGCCATTTTAAGAAAACTTAAAAAATTGAGCTACGTTGAAAAAAATTGCAGAATAGAGAGAGCTCTTGTTGCTGAGTTACATGCCTAATAAATTGACCTTATAGATTGATTAGAACCGGAGATATAGGAGTTTAAAAAAAACAAATTTAAATTTAAAACAATTTAAAATGGAAATAAGAAGTTAGAGAAACCACTAGATGCACAATTACGAAGTAGAGGGGGTTTCTAAGGGGGGAAAAATGAGGGAAAAGGTCTAGGAGTGAAAGTTTCCGAGATATGAGCTAATTAAGAATACTAATTATCTTAATTAGTCCCATATCCCCTGAGCTAATTAGTTTAGAAAACATTTAAAAATATGGAAATGACTGTAATTCTTGGTTGATGAATGTATGTTAATTACAGACTTCTACTGTTGTTATTCGGCTCGCAATTGTTGTGCAAAAAGAATATACTGTAAAATGGAGATCAGTATAATCATATGCAAATGAATAGTGCTAGTTCACATATTGAAATCAATAGAGCTGGTAGGAGTCTATAACAAAGGGTTATCTTCTGTTGTTAGTGATACTAAGATATCAGAAGCTTCCAGAAGAATCTTGACAGGAAGTGAGGGGACAAAGGCTAAACTGCCAGAAAGTTCTGGAACATTCTACGGAAGTTTTTGTTGTTGTTTCTTATCCCACTTGGCTGGCCAAGCCCACGAGCCCATACGTACTCATGATTGAAGGGGAAGGAAGCAGCTTCTGTTGTGATGGAGCACCCGTAGGTAGAAGACTTATGAACCCTGATTTTCTCTCTTTGATACACCGGGCAGTCCTTGGCTACTGCACAGTGCTTCACATCAAATTTACTGCCGTTCTTGGAGTTTGACTCCAGGCAGTTCCTACAGCTTGCAGTATCTTTTTTGCAACTCTTGTAGGAGTGTTTTTCAGGGCATTTGGAACAGGATTGTTCCGACTCCGTACATTTGGACTGAAGATGTCCATATTTGTAACACTTGAAGCAATGAATCGGTTCAAGGTAGTCTTTGAACCGATACGTCGAGAAGCCTGCAAGGACTCGTCGTTGGTCACCCAGTGCTTTCCTAATGTTGGGGTCTATTTCAATCACCCAATGTTCTTTGGAACCCCTACCTCTTAAGCGGAATCTTACCTGCATGTTCCCTGCAGGCAAGTGATTGTCCTTAGCTAAGAGGGAGAGAAACTTTTTCTCCTCCTTCTCTCGCGACCGGCAATCACTCTTGTCAAGATCATATATGACAATCCGCGGGTTCTTTTGGACCGGGGACTTTACCACGATTTTTCCCTGCAAGGCTTCTGACTTCGTCAGTGCTTCTGCTAACTTGTCTGCTGACTCTTTGTCTGCCGGTGTTATGGCCAACCCCTTATTAATGTGGCGCGAGCTCAACAGTTTAATACCTTCTTTTTCAAGAGAGATATTCTTTTCAAGTAGTCTTTTCAGTCTAACCGAGTCCTCCAGCGCCTCAGTTTTGGCATATACCAACACTACCGGCCGGCTGGGTGGAACAATCCTCGGCGTTTTTGCAACCTGCACTTTCGGCTTGGGCGGAGCCTGCCTACTTGTCTTTGGGGCACTTACTGCTGGTGCACCCTTTTTTAACACTTCCGAGAACGATTTCTTTACTGCCGTTGCCTCCTGGGCAACTTGCTTGAGCGCCTTAGAGTACTCTATGGCCTCATCCCTCGCTTTAGTAGCGGAGTTCTTCCAGAATGCTATCTGGCGATCCCGGATGGCATGCGTTTGCAGGAACAATTTCCTGATTTCTTCCCGTGCACAGTCTTCTATCTTGTGCAAGTTAAATATCTGTTCTAGCTGCGAGGCGCAAGCTAGTAACTGCTGAGTAGGCGATTGAGGTGTATCCACCCCAGCCACCTGTTTCTTCTTCATCGGTGATGTTTTCTTACCTTTCTTGCTTACTTTTCTCCGCTTCTGCGATAACTGTTTGCTACGCAAGCTCGCCTTCTCCGGTGTCGGCGTATCCGACACCACATCCATCAAACCTACTCTTCTCTCATTGCTTGTGTTATCTGAATCGGACATATTTTGGGACTTTTAATGGTCAGTTAAAAGTTTGAAGTTTTAAAATTATAAGAATACTAATAAACGCTTTATATCTAGATTCAGAATATTGTCACCATAGAGAGAGAGGAGGTTTGTTTTGCACTTTCCCTTTTACGTGCGGATAGTACGAAACTCACGCCGCGTTCCTGTAATGTCGTATACGCAGGCCAAACCAACCAGTTCCACCCGCACTGCACTACCACAACGTGGGAACCACCCCACGGCCCAGGGGTGTGAATCCCTGAGGGATTTCTCGAAGCAATAGCACAGACGAGTTAACCACCGGAACCAAGCGGGACCTCACTAAAGGGGAGTCCATGCACTGTTGTCTACCGCCCACTCAATTTTCGACGCCTCCATGTCACAGATCACTACCATTTCCCTCGCCCAAAGGCCCATGTTACCACAGCAACTCCCCAGGCGAACCCGGTTCGTATACCCTAAGGGGGGTACTGAGGCGCTACCATTTAAGGAAGATCTGTTTCACTTCGACGCCGTCGACATCGACAGACGGCAGCCCACCCAAGTTCGAATTGAACTTAGGAATTTTATCTCTTCTATTCTTTTTCAGTGTGGCACTTGGACTTACAAGAGCAATTACGCAGGTATTCATGGTGAGCATCGCCTTCACTCACGCCTGCTTATATAATGTCCAGCGGTACTAATACACACTATAGACAGGACAGTAAAAAGTAATGGCAATTCTTTATTATTTTTCAATGTGGTACTTGGACTTGCCGGGGCAATTACGCAGGTATTCACGGTGAGCATCGCCTGAACTCACGCCTGCATTTAAAATGTCCAGCGGTACTAATACACATCATATCCGAAACCGAAGTTCTGACGATTGACAACCTACCTTTAAGAATATTCCCATTCATCCTAACACCACCGGTAGGCAGTCCACCCAAGTTCGAGCTAAACTTGGGAATTTTACCTCTTTTATTATGTTTCAGTACGGTACTTGGACTTGCTAGAGCAATTACGCAGGTATTCTAGGCGAGTGTCCCCTTCACTCACGCCTGCCTATAAAATGTCCAGCGGTACTAATACGCACTATAAAATAAAGTTCCAAATAAATAAAAAATAAAAACTTACTTTGTGGGGCTCTTCTCATTCTTAAAAGAATCTCCCATAAATTCTTCGGAGTCAGATCCGGTTTACCCGTAAAACGAGCTATTAAATCCGTATCAACCAAACAATTCCTTTAATTACGGTTCTGCGTTGGACGGCAACGGCACGGAGGCCGAGCCAATCGCAGAGTAGCCAAGACGGGTTGGGAAATTTTTTTCCCGAGGGGAAAGAGTGAAGGTGGCGGGAAGCGCATCGCTTTCCGCGAAACGCCCGGACCGGGGGCGAAGTGGCCCGCAGAGGGATAGAGAACCTATCCTCCGCGAAATCCACCCGCTTTCAACGAAACAGAAGCGAAACCCGAGGGTAGCCTCCCGTACAGAACGCCCACAGTTTCGTTGCCAATCCAGACTCGCGAGAACACACGCGACACCAGCGCGTCTCGTCTCGCTCGCTCTCTCACTTCGACTGCTCTTTTATTTCAGCAGTCAACCACCATCCTCTCGCTATGGGAGAGGGGATTCTCGTCGCGGGGAGATCTACTCCGCTGTTTCGGCGAGCACGGGAGAGGGATTACGGTCTCGGGAGCTCACTACAACACGTCTTACCTCCACGGCGGTCAGGAACGAACTCACAATCCAACGCTTGGACGCCGCGGGTGTGCCACTGGCCTTCCCGAATTAACGAGATTTCAGTGTTGGATGCACATCTGCGGAAAGGCAGGATTGAAAAACCTCTCTGGGTAACGCAAGCAGCCCTTTGGCTGGATTCACTGTTGTTAATCAGTTATAATCACTGGGTCCGTTCCGCTTTGAGAGTTGTCTGATGCGTATTAACACACCAGAACTCTCTAGGAACTCTTGCTTTAGGCCTTTTTGAATGCATGTATTCCATACTTTTCGCCAGCAACCACTCTACTAAAACTACTTAAAAATCTAATTTATAATAAGGTGTAAAGTTATAAGAATATAAAAAACTTGAGATTAAAAAAATACATGTATAAAATGGAATTGTTGACAAAAGGTTTAGTGAACAGTTCTATGGAGAATTAACTAATACTGTTGAGGGATATGAAAGTATCTTGACATAGCTGGCGTGGTTGAGGTTTTTATTGTGTGATATAGTCTATGTTTTGCGTGACAAAGTCCATAACTTTTATGATTTTATCATTTATATTTTTGGAGGTTGCTGCTTTTTTTGCCCAATCTTGATATGATTCTGAGTTGGGTTGGAGTACGTGATTTGTTTCTGTAAGAGGGCAGAAGAAGAGATAATGACCCGGTGTGCCTATTTCACCACAAATATAATTGTCCGTATCTTTGATATTAAACCTATGTAGGTACGCTGGAAAGGGTCCATGACCCGTAACAAAGTAATTGATACTTGTGTTTGTTGACATTTTTGTAGACACTGTTGGGAGGAAGTGTTGAGTTCTTCCCGTGATTCCGGTGTCCCATTCTTCTTGCCAGATCTTGAAGCTGTTGATTTTTAATTCTCTTTTTAGTGGGCTGGTTGGTTTTTTTATTTGGGAATTTTGAGTGTTTTTCATTGTTGCTTCTTTAGCTAGGATGTCTTCCCGTTCATTGCCTTTATTGCCTGCATGAGCTTTAATCCATAGGAGGCTTATTGATTTATTGTAGATTGTGTTTAGGACGTTTCTTATGTCTTGGACTTGGCTATTTGTGTTGAAAAATATGTGGATGGCTATTATAGAAGAGAGGCTGCCCGTGTAGATGTTAATTCTTTTATATTTTGTGTTTTTTAGCCAGGTTATTGAGTTTAAAATTGCATTTAGTTCTGCTAGAAAAACTGAGTTATGGCCTTGGAGCCTTTCTTGCCGTATATGTATTTCTGTGTCTTTGTCCATTGCTACAAATGCTGAGCCTACGTTATTGTCCAGTTTGGATCCATCTGTATATATTTGGAGGTCGCTATTTCTTTGTTTTATATTCTTGAGGTTGTTTGATGGTTGGCCCATGGCGCTTCACACCACTGTTATATTGATTCTTGATCATCGCTCTGGAGATATGTGTGTTGGTAAAATGTTGCATTAATTTTAAGTCTTGTTATTTGTGTAAATATTGCTTCCCTTTTTGCTACTAAGTAGGTAGGCTCTAGACCACTTTATTAAAGCTGTATTAGTAAAGCTGAGGTTGGAGAGATTCTATAAGCTTTTGTTATTTTTAAAGCAAATTGTCTCTGAATTGTGTTGAATTGTTTAATTTTTCTTATTGTTAGGTTGTCGGCCCATATTGATGCAGCATAGCAAATAATCCTCTCAGCCACTGATTTATACCATAGTCTGGTGAATTTGGGGTTGATACCCCAGCCTCTTCCTGACATGGTTGCTAATTTGTTTGATTTAATTAGGAGAGAGCTTTTAAGATGTTGTATGTGAGGGAGGAAGCTTAGATTCTGATCTAATACAACTCCTAGATATTTCAGTGTTGGGTTGCATTTGATGGTCCAGTTGCTGAATTTCAAAATTGGTTTCCTTTTAACTGTTCCTTTTTTGCCAAATACTATTGCTTGGGTTTTATCCTCTGATATCTTTAGTTTTTCTTTTATTGCCCATGAGTGAAATTTTTTAAGAGCTGTTGTGGTTTTTGTTTCTAGTGACCTTCTGTTGTTGGCGCTTATTATGAAGATGAAGTCATCTGCAAAAGCTTGTAATTTTACATCTTCCTCCCAGGATTCTTTTAAGATTAAGTTCACTATTAATGTCCACAGGAATGGGCCTAGGCATGATCTCTGTGGGCAGCCTTTTTGTAAGTCATGAATAATTTTTCTATTATTTAGGTAATCACATATGATATTTATTAAATCTTGCGGGCAGTTGTCATTTTTTAAGGTTTTTAGAATTGAAGGCCACCACAATGAGTCAAATGCTCCCTTGATGTCTATGGATATTATTAGGGTGTAGAAGTTGCGTGCTTTGTTTGAGTATATTTGTTTCAATAGATTTCGTCGTTCTTAGGTTTGTCGGAGTACCATGGCCTATATATTTGGCCTTTACTCCAGAATTGCAATCACATAAGAGTTCATTATTAAAAAACACATTGATACATAGAGATAATTGGATAAGTGACCAAAGAAACTGCCCATATTTGCAAAATTACAATTATTTACAAATTACAATTATTCACAAATTTACAATTCAAACAAAGAAAAATTAAAAAAAGAGAAGATCAAAATAAAAAATGAAAAGTAAAATCAAAAAATTAAGCTAACAAAAATTACAAAAAAGGAAAAATGCTAAAAATATTTACAAACAATTAAAGAGAGTAAAAAAGAAAAGGGGAATATACTACAGAGTAGAGTAATTGCTGCTAGGAATGATGACTAAAGTCTAGGTCAGTTGCAAATTATGCAGAGACACCCTTGGGCGCTTAGCGTTTTCCGGCAATGTGAAATCGTATCTTGGAAGATTACGGATTTCATTATTGGGAATAAAATTAAGGTTTGCGTAAAAATTTTTCGCAAGTTTGAACATGAAATTTTGAATAGGAGGGAGGGCTAAACTACGACGGATGTCATCATTCCTACAGTACCAAGGAGAGTTAGTAATCATCCTGAGCATTTTATTTTCAATACGATTAATATAATTAATGTGGTACCTTGCAGCAGAACCCCAAACGGGGCAAGCATAAGTTATTACGGGACGCAAATAGTACATGTAAATTATCAGCTTGTTTTCTAAAGAGAGAGGTGAGTTTCTATTAATAAAAGGATAGAGCATGCGTATACAAATATTAACTTTTCTTTTAATGTGATTCATGTGTTTAATGTAGGTTATTTTACTATCAAGATAAACTCCCAGATATTTTGCGTTAGTAGTCCAAATGATTAGTTCATTAAAGAGATAAATGTTAGGTGGTGTTAGTCGGCGCCTCGTGAAGAGTACAGCTTCTGTTTTATCTACATTGATTTTAATGCGCCAACGAGTGAGCCAAGCTTCTAAATGTGTAAAGTATGCCGTGAAGTTGTTCTGGATGTCAGTGAGTGTTTTTCCTGTGGTAATTACTGCAGTATCATCTGCGTAGATTCCTAATGAAATATTTTTGAATTGCGGAATATCGTTAATATAGAGGTTGAAAAGGATTGGCCCAATTAAGGACCCTTGCGGGACACCCGCCCCAATTATTCTGTCAGCAGAGTGATTGTTGTTTACTTTAACTGAAAAAGTTCTGTTTTGGAGATAAGATCTAATGAGGAGAATTAAGTAGCGCGGAAATTTATAAGCCAGTAATTTGTGTATTAAACCATCGATCCAAACTCTATCAAATGCTTTGGCTACATCCAGGAAAACAATACCCGTTAAAACCTTTTTAGTGAGTCCTTCAGAGATCATTTCAGTAATACGAAGCAACTGGTGAGTAGTGCTAAGCTGAGAAGTAAAACCGAATTTCTGCGGAATCATAATAGAATGTTTATTTATTGATGTGCTTTTTAATTTTATGAAGAATAACAAATTCCGTTAATTTACTTAAAGTGGAGAGAAGAGAAATCGGTCTATAATTACTAGGATTAGAAGGATCCTTTCCTGGTTTAAATATAGGTAATACAATTGCTTTTCTCCAGGAAAGGGGAAAATAAGGTAATTTAATGATAGCATTAATAAGAGTAGCAATGCGAACAATTATGTTATGCGGCAAGTTTTTAAGCATTTTATTAGTAATGTTATCAACGCCCGGCGCTTTATTAATTTTAAGTTTATCAATATAATCATATAGTAAAGAAGGATTAATATTAACAATTTTATTAGGATTACTATGAGAATTTAAAAGAGTAATAGAATTTTTAATCGTTTCATTAGTAAGCGGGTTAGAAAGATTATTTACTTGGAACTGATCCTGAAGGTTATCCGCGAGCAAATTTGCTTTATCTAAATCATTTAAAACCGGCGAAGAATTCGCATCTTTAAGATCAGAGACTTTTATCTTAACCACTTTTAGTTGCTTTACCGCGCACCAGATGGAGCCATCTGATGGATGAAGAGTTTGCAAATGATTCGTCCAAGTGTTTTGTGTGAATTCGCGTAGTGATTTTCGAAGCTTGGCTTGTGACCTGTTATAATGGTTTTTAGATATAGGATCGCGATGTAATTGCCATGTTTTTCTGTTACGGTTTCTGTCAGAAATGAGTTGTTTAATGTGTGTAGGAAGGAAGTCAATGTTGTTATTTTTAACAGGTTTAGAAGAGTTAGCCGCATTACATCTATCATTCATAACGCGTATACTAACTTCCGCGTCAATTAAAAGAGAAGAATCTAAGTCTAAATTATCGTTAGAAGGGTTAGAGAGAATGGAATTAAATTTTGACCAGTTAGTAGAGACATTACGGGTTAGTTCAAGAGTTTCATAATTTAAAGAGAAATTTAACATGACCGGATTGTGATCAGAGGAAAGCTCAATTAAAGTTTCAATAGAGAAAGGAACATGAAAATTATTTAGAAGGGTTAAATCAATGGTAGAGGAGGAAAGGTTGGTGACCCGAGTTTGAGTGGGCGGTGCAAAGATTTCTAGACCAGTCTGATTGGCCAATTGCACTAGTGCAATGCCTGTGCTATCATCACGCCTACATCTCCATGAGGTGTGATGTGCATTAAAGTCCCCACATAGGATCGAAGAATTGCTTAGCTGCAAGATTGCAGAAAGATCGTTAGTAAGGTTAGTTCGATTAATTGTACATGGAACATAAATAGAAGCAATGTTAAGGTTTTTAAAATGTTGAGTGTTAATACTAAGAACAGTGGTTTGTCGGTTAAAGTGTGTGGAGTAACGTTAGTGTGCGGAATATTGTTTTTAATAAAAATAGCCGTACCTCCACGAGGTCTGGGAGTTTGTCCGCCGTTGTTTCTATAAAGCAAATAATTAGGAATGTAAGGCTTGCGGTTAGGTGAGAGATGCGTTTCCTGAATAAGTATTAAGTCCGGGTTATGTGTATTAGCAAAATGTGTTAACTCATGCATTTTAGACATTATACCATTTGCGTTCCAATAACAGATTTTTAGCCCGGCAACCAGCACAACCATTAATTAACATTAACCGGCTTAATTACACTTAGCACAGAGGCTAACTTAGCTAGAGGATTCGTTGCAGACGATATCGCTGCGTACATATTGTCTAGACCTCCCATGGAGGAAAAGATATTGATCAGCTCTTGAAGCACATAAATTGCCTTAGTGGCAGCATCAGGGTTAAAATTGCTTAAATTACTATTACTAAATTGAGTATTAGACACTAGATGGCGTTGCTGGTTCCCTGTAGTAGAGACCGGCGATGGAGTGGGCGGAGCTCCTTGCACCATACTGGCAAAGGAAACCCTCTGGGTGACTTTTTTCGCGACGAATTCCCGACGCGCTGGTCCTGCAGCCTGGTTAGGAGGTGTCCTAGGCTTTGGAAATTTTGGGCAGCCCCTCCATGCGGCCAAATGCCCAGTTTCATTGCAATTAATGCATCTTGGATTTTCTAACCTCTCCTTGATAGGACACTCCTTAATATAGTGTTCGCCTCCACATTTCAAACAGCGTTTCTTGTATCCACAGTTAGTGGACGAGTGATGGAAATAGTTGCAGGAGAAACACTGAGTCGCCCCTGGCTTCCTATTAAATTTTTCAATCTTGACTGTGAAATGCAGCAGTCGCGTTACCTCAAAAAGTGCCTTGTTGCTTTCATGGCGTAAATAAGTCAACTGCCAGATAGGGATTGGTTTTTTAGTTTTAAGATTGGTGAGCTACCTCACCTTGTCAATCTTCAAACCGGCTTCAGTGAGAGCCTCCTGTATTTCTACCTCAGTGTAGTCTGCTGGCAATCCTTTCAATACAGCCTTTAAAGGCCGAAGACTTCTTGGTGTGATGACAAAGTATTCAAGTTGATTACCTGCCAGATAACGGATGATATCCCAGTGCTGATCAGAGTCAGCTGGAAAGATCTTGATATTTCACCTGCTAACTTTATGCGCACCTTATTTTCTAGGTTATTGTCAATATCGGCAATAACCGATTTAAGATTGCCGCAGTTGCGGACCATAATAGGAGACAATT
>BPLQ01002605.1:0-12331 GCA_021605075.1 Caerostris darwini | reverse complement strand
TCCTGGTCTCCATCGCTCGTCTCATCCACCTCTAAATGTTCAAATCTATTGTTCACCTCAACAATATCCTTAGTAAGATTAACATTTTTTACATGAATATTGGCAACTTGCTTTTTAGTGGGTTTGACAAAAACATCAGATTGCGCACAGCGCTTAGTTTTACATTTTTAAGTTTTGCAGAACTATGTCTGCTACAGTTTACAAGAGGGCAGAGACCAAGATCACTTACCCTTTGAAGTGCAGCTCGGTACTCCGTCTCGGCTCGTGCTAAAGTTTCCTTCGTCAATTTGGCAGCCATCTGCTTGTCAAGAAGGTCCTGATCGCTGATGATATTTGCCACGTTGACAAATCCCAGTTCCACGTCATACCGGGTCTTCTGATGAGCCGCATCCTTTTCAGCCTGGATGATTTGCTGGCAGTAGAGTGCCTCATTGTTGATTACGGGAGCCTGGGTCAAGTCCATAGTCGCCGCCATATTCGTCAAAACATTTGCCATATTCAAGTTCGAAACCGTATTCGTCATCGTATTAGCCACAATTACCGGAGACACAGGTACTGTACAAGTGTCCTTAGAAGGACTTTTCCCTGCCGCATTCACACAACCTTCCTCGTCAACGTCCATCGTCCGAATCAAGATTCTCTGAATCGTGATTCTCTTTCAATAGATTATGGAGGGCGTGCTCTGTTGATAAACCGCTTCTGAAGCCGAATTGGTTTCTATGGATTAGGTTGTTGCTGTTGTAGTGATATTGCAGTCCGTTTAGTATTAGTTTTTCGAAACACTTGCCAAGTATTGGGAGAAGCATGATTGGGCGATATGAAGAAGGGATTGTTGGGTCCTTATTGGGTTTATTGAAAAGGATTACTTCTCCGTATTTAAAAGAGGTCGGAAAGCTACCCATCATTTAATATTTGTTGTAGAGTTGCAGCATCTTTGTTGAATATAGCTTGTAGAATAGGGTTAGTATTCTGCCATCTAGTCCTGGAGCTTTGTCTTTAGGCATGATTTTAATTATATGGTTGAGTTCTTCCTGCGTGAGGGGTTGAGACTGTTGAATGATGGTGTTGGCTTGTCTTATTCTGATTGAGATGGTCCTAATTTCTTTTTGTTGGTGATTATCTTCTTGTCCATTGTCTTCTTGGAAGAGAGATGTTTTTGATGTTTTTTTCACTTGAATTGTTGGTTGTTGTGCTGTGTAGGTTTGGAGGCCAATACAACGCTTGGACGCCGCAGGCGTGCCACTGGCTTTCCCGAATTAACGAGATTTCAGTGTTGGATGCACACCTGCGGAAAGGGAGGATTGACAAACCACTCTGGGTAACGCAAGCAGCCCTTTTGCTGGATTCACTGTTGTTAATCAGTTATAATCACTGGGTCCGTTCCGCTTTGAGAGTTGTCTGATGCGTATTAACACACCAGAACGGTTCCCAATCGTGAGGAGTTCTAGGAACTCTTGCTTTAGGCCTTTTTGAGTGATTTATGGCGATTAGCATGTATTCCATACTTTTCGCCAGCGACCACTCTACTAAAACTACTTAAAAATCTAATTTATAATAAGATGTAAAGTTATAAGAATATAAAAGACTTGAGATAAAAAATTACAAATAAAAAATACATGTATAAAATGGAATTGTTGACAAAAGGTTTAGTGACCAGTTCTATGGAGAATTAACTAATACTGTTGAGGGATATGAAAGTATCTTGACATAGCTGGCGTGGTTGTGGTTTTTATTGTGTGATATAGTCTATATTTTGCGTGACAAAGTCCATAACTTTTATGATTTTATCTTTTATATTTTTGGAGGTTGCTGCTTTTTTTGCCCAATCTTGATATGATTCTGAGTTGGGTTGGCTTACGCGTTCCAACGCTTGTACGCCGCAGGCGTCACCACTCTAAGTGGTGTTTCAGTGTTTTGATACACACCTACGGAACAGGAGAACCACCACTAATGGCCGTGTACGGCTTTGCACAGCCGGGTCTTTGGTTTGGAACCATTCTATCGCTGGGGTAGACTGGTATAAGAGAATCTCCGAGTGTATTGACACTCCGAGTTGTTCTTATTAGTGTAGCTCTTGCTATTGGTTTATAAATGTATGGGCAAGATAATTTGAAAACAAAAATAAATAAAAATAAAAAAATTAACAAAAAATACACTAGGGAAATAGATATTACAAACTAAATTACATAATGAGGTACATATATACATAGTAAGTAAAAACAGATAGAGTTCTATGGTTTATAAGAGTACGAGCAATCTGGCTAATCTGTAGCTAATAGAGCAATTAGCATTGTTTGTACAGAGAATTTTCTTCCATTCTTAAGAGAGAAATTCTTAAGGAACTTAGATTCTGGTAAGAGTCCTTATTACTTAGTTGTGGTCTGTGCTGACTATATAGTCTATGTTGTCTTCGAGGAATTTCATAATTTTCAGGATGTGGTTTTCAACTTTTGGTGATGAAGCTGCTTTTTGTGCCCATTGGGAATATTCTTCATTTTCTGGTTTTGGAATATGATGTGAGTCTGTTAGTGGGCAGTCAAATAGGTAGTGGTCTGGAGACCCTATTTCACCACAGATACATTTGTCTGTTTCTGTAATATTGAAGCGATTAAGATATGATGGAAAAGGTCCATGGCCGGTTACAAAATAGTTGATTGACGTATTAATGAACATTTTAGATGAAACTTTTGGGATGTATTGATGTACTCTTCTTCCAGTTGGACTTGTGTTCCATTCCTGTTGCCAGAGTTTGAAGCTGATGTCTTTTTTTCGGTGGCCATTTGGATGTTTTATGGTGTTTATTGTGGTCGATGCGCTTGATGTTGCCTCTTTTGCCAGTTCATCGGCTCTCTCATTGCCTTCAATTCCCACATGAGCTTTTACCCATGTGATGTTGAAGTTTTTTTTGGTTATTGATAGAATATCATTTCTTATTTGTTGGATCATGCTGTCTGTGTTGAGAAAACGGTTGATTGCTTGGATTGAAGATTGACTGTCCGAAAAAATTTTTACGTTTACTTTGTTGTTTGAGAGTGGCCAATTTATTGCGTTATGGATTGCAGCAGCCTCCGCTTGGAAAACTGAGTTGTATCGTTGTAATTGAGCTTTCCAGTGGAATATTTCCTGCTTGTGTTCGTAGGCTACAAATGCTGCTCCTACTTTTTCCTCTAATTTTGAGCCGTCTGTAAAGATTTCTGTGGTTGATTTGTTGTTTTTGAACGTTTTTAATTTGGAACTTGGTTTGTTCCATGGCTGTTCTATCCATCTTGATACTGGATCCGGATAATCAGTATGTTGGTATAATTTGTCATTAAACTTTATATTTTTTCTGAATCTGGTTAACTGGCTGAAAGCTGCCTCTCTTTGTGCGACTAGGATTGTTGGTTGTAGACCACTTAGTGCTAGTAAATCTGAGGTGGGAGATGTTCTGTAAGCATGAGTTATCCTTAGAGCAAATTGTCGTTGGATTGAATTGATAATTTTCTTTTTTCTGATGGTCAAGTTTTCTGCCCATATGGATGCTGCATAGCAGATCTTTCTCTCGGATACGGATTTGTACCATTTTCTTATAATTTTTGGGTTAACTTCCCATCCTCTTCCTGTCATGACCGCTATTCTATTGGCGTGTATTAGGACTTCTTTTTTTATTTGTTGAAGGTGGGGAATGAAGTTAAGGTTTTGGTCAAACGTTACTCCTAGGTATTTCAATTCTTTACAGCATTTAATAGTACAATCGTTTAGTTTTATTATTGGTTTCTTTTTAATGTTACCTTTTTTTGCCAAATACTATTGCTTGTGTTTTCTGTTCTGAGATTTGTAGTTTTTCATTTGTTGCCCAATTCATGAATTTTTGAAGAGCTTGTTCTGCTTTTTGTTCCATGTCTTTTCTATTATCGCTTTTGATAGTTAGGATGAAATCATCCGCAAATGCTTGTAAATTTGTTTCATTATCCCATGCTTGATTTAGAATTTTATTTGCGATGACTGACCACCGGAATGGCCCTAAACATGAGCCCTGTGGACAGCCTTTTTGAATTTGGTGTTTAATAGTTGCGTTTCCGTAGTTAAATTCTATCCTTCTGTTGTCTAGGTAGTCTGTGATTGTATTGATTAATTCTGTTGGGCATCCGTCCTTACTAACGGTTTGTAAAATTGAGGGCCACCAGAGTTTGGTTAAAGGCTCCTTTGATGTCTATTGAAATGAGGATTGTATATTTTGCTTCTCTCTTGTTTTTGTAGATTAGTTCCATAAGCCTGTTCATCGCGTGTTCTGTGGATATTGCGCTTTGAAAACCATATTGGTTGCCATTTAATAGGTTGTTGTTATGGTAAAAATATTGCAGACGATTTAGTAGCAGTTTTTCGAAACACTTTCCTATTGTTGGTAGTAATGTTATTGGGCGGTATGAGGTTGGGTCTTTGTCTGCTTTGTTGAAAAGAACTATTTCCCCATACTTTAGTGCCTCTGGGAAGCTTCCTAGGGCTAGACACTTATTAAATAATGTAGGAAAGATATTTGGCATTGTTTTGTGAGTTATTTTAACTGTTTTTCCATCAATTCCGTCTGGACCCGGTGCTTTCTTTCCTGGTAGAGTCTTTATGACGTGGTCTATTTCTTCTTTTGTGAATTTCTTTGAAGGTTGGAATTTTATTTGATGCTGATTATTTCTTATTTTCGTTGCTGCTATTTTTATTGATTTGTGGCTTTCGTTGTCATCTGTTGGGTCATCTTGCTGGAAGAGGGTTGAGAGTATATTCTTGATATTATCTTCACTATCGCATGTTTGTATTGTGTTGTGTGCTGTTGGTGGTTTGAAAATTTTTTTAAAGACTGTTTTATATGCCGATTTATATGGCGATGCTGCTTCTGTGCAAAATTTTTTCCAGGATAGTGTTTGTTAATCATCTTTTTGAGGATTGCCTTTTCTTTTTTGTATTGCGTGGTCCAGTGGTTTTATACTTCTTGGTTTTCTTGATTTTGTGCCCTCCTTCTCATTGCTCTCGTTCGAGACGTCTGTTCTTTTATTTTGTTGTTCCACCATGGAGTTGGTGAGGATTCTTTATATTGTTTTTTTGTTTTGAAGGATTGCTTAGCGCAGATTGTAATATTGTTGATCAGTTCAAATGTTCTGTCCTCCAGAGCTTCTTTTGTGTTTACGTTGTGTAGGTCAAAGTTTCTGAGATTTCTATTTAGGAGGGTTTCGAATTTTTTAAAGTTACCAAACTTTGTTTTGAATCTTTTTGAAGTTTTTATTGTTATTGAGTATTGCATCATGAAGGTAATTGTGATGTGGTCACTTCCTATGTCAAAGTCATTTGATTTCCAATTATTGATTTTCTGGAATATTGAGGCGCTGCAGAGAGTGAGGTCGGGCCATCCCACTGCTCCCTGTCTAATATAGGTTGGTTGTGAGTCCGGTGGGTTGACCAGAAAAAGCTGTCTGTGTGATATAAAGTCCGTTAGACGTTTGCCTCGTAGGTCTTCTTGGTCATATCCCCACGTTGGACTATGAGCATTAAAGTCTCCACAGATAATTTGGTGTGTGTTTCTAGAAATTTTTGATGAATAATCATGGAATGTGATCTTCGGATGGTGATGAATATGTTTATGTGAGCACAATGTCGATTTGATTTAGAAAAATTGAAATTGAGATGTTGTCATCAGACGTATCGATTATTGAGACTGGGATTGTTGGGGTTTTGATTATTATAGAAGATCTTTTTGATTTGGAGTGAAATTGTTTCCATCCTATTGGGATTCCAGGTATGTGTTCATTTTTTATGTATGGTTCTTGTACACAGGCTATTGAAATTTCTTCTTCTAGTAGTTTGATGAATAGAAAAGTTGCTGCCTTGTTGTGTTGTAAGTTTTGTTGAGCAATCTTGAATTGATTCATTATTGCTTATAGGTTTCTGAATGTAATATAAAAGTTGTGAATTACTATAAAATAAAATGAAAAGAATTTGTTGGTTGTTGTGGTTGTTTGGAACTTTTCTAATTGTTTCTAATCGTTTATTAGTGTAGCTTGGGAGATCTAAACATATCTCTTAGGCTTTCCTTGGTAGAAGTGGCATTTGTTGTCGAATGCCCAATGGTCTGTATTGTAGTTAGTTCTTGCAATTTCATTGGATTTGCAGCAGTTGATGCATTTTTTAGTTGTTGCGGTGCATTTCCTTGTGTCATGATGTTTGCCGCATTTCCCACAGTTTTCCCTGTTGTTGCATTGCAGGCTGGTATGTCCTTGCCCTTGGCACTTGAAACATCTTTTGATTTCATGGTACGGTCTGACGGTACTGGAGAGTAGATTGATGAATACTCAGCCTATCTTTGTTAGTTTAATCGCATCCTGCTCTTGTAGTATGACTATGGCGTGGCGTCTCTCATTCTTATCCGTGAATGTCTTGATTAGTTTAGTATGTTCGGATTCTTTGTCCAATGCTATTGTAATGCTTCTTATTATGTCGTTTTCTGTGGATTCCTCCGGAATTCCATATATTATCATTTTAAGTTTTTTCTCCTGTGGGGTTCTGGCGTCGATGATTTTGGCTAATTGTTCGTTTTTATGGATAGAATCTTTTAGTTTAATGGCTTGATCTGTATTTGTAGTTTTTATGATCAATTGATTATTTTTGTTTATTACTACTTTTTTAATATTTTCAATTTCTGTTGATCCTTTTAGTTGTTGTTGTATGTTCGTTCTTATTTCGTTCATCGGCTGTTCCCTGTCTTTGGGTGTAATTATTAGGGTTGATTGGTTCTTGCTTCGTATGACTTCTGCGAGGGTAGTTTTGCAATTTTGTTGCTTGTTTTGTTTAATGCGTCTTTGAAATAGGTTGTATTTTCTTTCATTAGTTCGTTGTACATGTATCTAGATTCTTCCAGTTGTCCCTTCAAGAATGAGATCTGCTGTTCCTTTTCCTTTTCTTTTGCGTCTTGTGGGTTCTGTGTGCTGCTATCTTTGTGTTTTGTATTTTCCTTAAGGGTGGCTATTTCTTGTTGGGCCTCTCTGAGTAGTCTTCTGCTCTCATTAAGTTTACCTTTGAGAAAAATGTTTTCACTTTGCTCTTGGGTGTTTGCCGAGCTCTTACTAATTTCTAATTGAGCCTTGAGGTTCACAATTTCCTGTTCCTGTTTTGCGAAAATCTCATCCAGTTCGAGGAATTTTATTCTCGCGGCCTCTTTGGTTGTTTTGACCATGTTTTTGTCCTTCGCAAAGATTTTTTCTATGTCTTTTGCGAAGTCTACTAACGCAATTAGTCCTGTAACAAATGTAGTCTCTGCCATCTTTTGTGTCAATTTAAACGTGGAAGTAGATTGAGAGTAATAAAAAAAAAGAAAATTTACGAAATTCCGTAATATGCCTGTGATAGATAATTATGCAAAGCTTGCTTGTTAAAGATCAAGATACTAGCTAAACCGCCCTGGCTTGTCTCCCCTTGGTTCAATATTTACACAATAAAACATTTTGAATACTTGAACTACTAACTCATGAGAGCATACATGAGCAGGAAAAACACAATATCAACAATAAAACATTTTGAGCACATAGACTAATAGTTCATGAGAGCATACATGAGCTGGCAAAAAACAATATCAATAATAGAGCTAAAAAGAAACTAAATAATGAGGGAATTGTTTACTAGGGATAAACTGTCAGAGCTGACATTGGCCAACACTGAAGTTTTCTTAGCCTTTTCGCGACACATAAATAGAGAGCAAAACAGGGAGAGAAAGATAAGATAAAATAAAAACAATGAATTTGAAGAACATTACAAAACTAAAAGCAAGTAAACTAGTAAAAATAAAAAAATAATAAAAATAGGAATAATTGGCACTAAAACATGAGAATTTACGAAGAGGAGCGTTTCTTCCCAAAAATTTCATATCTCTTTTGGGAATATGACGAGGCTTGAATAGTCTTAGTCTTAAAAAGTAATTACGAAACTCAAGAAACGTAAATAGGCAGAAAGAATAGAAAAATAAAACGAGAACATGCATGGGTTGGAGAACAGAAGCAAGCCCTGCTGGACCAATTGTTCTCCTATGAGATGAGATTTAAAAAAGTTAAAAAAAAAAAAGTTAAAAAACGTGCGGAGGATGGAAAACAATAGCGAACTGGAGAGGGCTCTTTTAGCTGAAGCTGAGTCTGTTGGAACGAGTCCTGTCTGGACGATTGTTCTGCTGTAATGTGAATTAAAAAAAAAAAAAATTAAAAAAATTAAAAATTTTTAAAGATCGTACCTAGACTGAAACTGAATAGTGAATCGCAATTGGCACTTTGAGCTGATGTTGAGAATGCAGGAATTAGCCCCGCCGAGCTAATTTTTCTCTTGTGAGATAGAATTTAAAAAGTTTAAAAAAGTTAAAAAAACGTGCGAATGATGGAAAGTAATGGCAAACTAGAAAGTGCTCTTAGAGCTGATGCTGAATCTGTTAGAACGGGTCGTGTAGGGACACTTGTTCTCCTGTGAGATGAAATTTAAAAAGTTCAAAAAAATTTTAAAAAGTTCAAAAAACGGGCGTATGATGGAAAGCAATGGCAAACTAGAAAGGGCTCTTAGAGCTGAATCCGTTGGAACGAGTCCTGTAGGGACACTTGTTCTCCTGTGATATGAAATTTAAAAAAAGTTCAAAAATTTGAAAAAATCATGCGGAGTTTGGAAAACAACAGCGAACTAGAGAAGGCTCTTAGAGCTGAAGCTGAATCTGTTGGAACGAATCCTGTCGGGGCTATTGTTCACCTGTAAAGTGAATTTAAAAAAATTCAAGGAACGTGCTTAGACTGAAACTGAATAGTGAATCACGATTGGCATTTTGAGCTGATGATAGAAATGCAGGAATTAGCCCTGTGTGATAAAAATAGCTCCTGATACAGGCATTTTAAAGAATTTAAAAGTTTTAAAAGTGGACCAGGATGGAAAAAAAGAACTGCATTATTAAGAGCTCTTGTTGGCGAGTAAAATGCATGTAAGAAAGACCTTGTCGATGTAATAGGAGTGGAGTAAATGGGAATTTAAAAAAACAATAGAAATTAAAACGAAATTAAAGTGGCAGAGCGAAAATTGAGACACCATTGGATGCATTGTTGCGAGGTAGCCGGGGTTTATAAGGGGGGCTAAAAATTAAGGAAAATTGGCTAGTGTTAATAGTTTTCGAGATATAAGCTAATTAATTAAACCAATTAACCTAATTAGTCTTATAACTCTGAACTATAATTGAAAACTTAAAAATATGGAAATGTTTGAATTGCTTATATGCTGGGTGGGAGTAAGTTTCAGACCTGTATTGTATAAATTCCACTTGCTAGAATGAATTGAAGTAATACCAGAAATGCGAATAATGCAAACATATGCTAATTTGAGGGTCCAAATCTCATTAAGATCATTTCGTGGCTGGAGGGAAACTTGAATGAAGATATTGTGCTTCTAAGAATAGAAACTTCTAGAAATATCAGGAGCCTTGGCTAATAACTAAAAGAAAGTGACATGGCAAAAATTCTAACTTCTGGATTGTTCTGGAACATTCGACGGGAGTCGAAACAAAAAGAACAAGTATAGGTTGGAAGTATGGACAGCTATGGAACAAGATGGTGGTCTTAAAAATGGAGACGGGTTTGAATTAAAACTCAACAAAAATAAGAGAATTACAGTACGCTAAAATTGCAAAGAGAAACTCTATTAGCTAGTGAGATGTGACTAATTAAAGAGAAAAAATAAATACATATTTCGATGCATGAATAAAGAACGGGGGGTTATTACACGATGAGATATAGAATTAATAAAAAGAAATGCACAAAATTCGTTCTTAGACGAAATTGACAAAGCTTCCTTTCCGTGCTCTACGAGAGGCCTAATGGCCGCTGATTGCCGTAGCAATCGTTGTTTTAAAACAAGCGTGACAAATCAGAAAAGCATGATAGAGAAAAAAACAAGTAACGGAACGATTTAAAATCGTTTAGACTATTATCATGCAATTAAATGCCCATATCTGGTGGAAGCACTTTATAAGCACTTTAATTGTGGAGGAGTCACTATTTGGTCGGCAGCCAACGTTTTGTTAGGGGTGTTAGTAATGGGGACTAAGGATAAAGCAGCCATATCTACCCTTTTTCTGTCTTTCTTTGATACGACTTTTTGGAATCCCTCCTCATCATCATCGGAGGTTGGAGATTTCCTCTTAGTAGGATTTGGTTGCTCAGGTATGGTAGGAGCGGGATGTGGTGGTGGAACTTCTTTGGTTGCAGCTTCGGCTGCAAGTTGGAGTTGAAGCTCCTTAGCTTTTTTTATTTCTAAACGTTCTTTTTTGGTAGGAAGATGGGAGGCAGGAATGCCTGTGTATGTGCATATAGCACGGATCCTCTTAGAGCATTCTTCTATTGTCAAAGAAGCTCTTTCCCAGGTGGGAGATTTGATGTTGTTGGCCGCGCTCTGGTGTTTTTGGACTTTCACCATGAGAGCCGCAGCCTCCTTCAATAAAACTTCAAAATAGAGCAAGTGCTCCGGTGTCGGGTCACTAAGTCTTTTGGGAGCAGGGTGTCCAAAGAGGAAATCGTTGCAGCTCAGCTGCTCGGCTGTCACCGTTTGTGATGTGTCCATCTTAGTTTCGGCATCTTTGTTAGAGGTGGTTGGATCGGGGAGTAGGCCCTGTTCGTGTAGCGGAGGGCTCACCGGAGAAAGAATGTCCGGTAAACCGGACAAAGATTGACTCAACGTGGTTGCAAAATTTAAATTAAAATTAAAATTTTTTTAAAATAAATAGAGATGAGTGATGTTAAAAAAAAGCAGAACGTTTTGAGTTCAAAGATTTCTACGCAGGTAGAAAAAGCAGGTCAGAATCTTGACCAGAAATCGAGTTTCAAGAGCGAGCGTCAAACACGACCTCCCTCAGTGGCAGCTAGAACTCGAATCCCAAATAACTGGGAAATCAAATAACTGGGAAATCAGCAGAAAAGAGAGGTTTGGCAGTCAGTCAGTCCTTGGTTCTCGGTGCTCCTTGGCCCCCATAGGGCCTAAAACACCTATCTTGTTGGAGTGAAGGCATTGGGTAATATTAAAACGTGATCAAAGAGCATTACAGGTTAAGTGAGCTTGTATTTAAGTCCCCAAAATAAATTTAGATAAATTACAGAATAATTAAAGTTAAAGAAAATAAGACTAAAAATAAAAAATAACACAAAGGGAGAGATTAAACACTACGAAATGTAGGAACCGCTGCTAGAAATGATGACTAAAGGGTCAGATCAGGGTCGAACTCACTGCCTAAAGACAGCAAGAACAACACACAACCAACCCAGTTCGTCTAGGACAATTGAAGATTGTTAAGAACAGCCCGAGGGCGTTTAGCATTTTCCGGCAGAGTGAAATCGTATCTCGGGAGATTACGTATTTCATCGTTCGGAATATATTCAAGACTTGCATAAAAATTGCTGGCAAGCTTGAACATAAAATTTTGAATAGAGGGGAGGTCAAGACAGTGACGAATGTCATCATTTCTAAAGTACCATGGAGAGTTGGTGATCATTCTAAGAAGTTTATTTTCAAGTCTATTAATATAATTAATGTGGTACCTTGCAGCAGAACCCCAAACCGGGCAAGCATAAGTAATAATGGGCCGCATATAGTACATGTAAATAATGAGTTTATTTTCAAGTGAGAGGGGTGAGTTTTTGTTAATATAGGGGTAAAGCATGCGTAAACAAATATTATATTTGGTTTTAATATGATTAATATGTTTAGCATAAGTTAATTTACTATCAAAATAAACTCCCAGATATTTAGCATGGTTATTCCAGTTGATTAATTGAGTAAATAAGTAAAGGTTAGGAGGGTTAACTTTTTTCCTCGTGAAGAGTACAGCCTCAGTTTTGTCAACATTGATTTTTATTTTCCACCTGTTGAGCCAAGTTTCGAGATTTTTGAAATAGTTTGCATATATGTTTTGAAGTTGCTGCACGTTTTTGGCCTTTGCGACAATAGCTGTGTCATCAGCGTAGATTCCAAGATTAATACTAGTGCATTGCGGAATATCATTAATGAAAATATTGAAAAGAATAGGTCCAATGAGTGACCCCTGGGGTACTCCGGCGTTGATGTTTCTATTAATAGAGAGAGAGTTATTGACTTTGACCACAAAAGATCGATTTTGCAAATACGATTTTATGAGCAGGGTGAGATAATTAGGAAAGTGGTAGGCAGTTAGCTTATGAATGAGTCCATTGATCCAAACCCTGTCAAAAGCTTTGGCTACATCTAGAAATACTACCCCAGTAAGAGTTTTATTACAGAGACCTTCAGAGATCAATTCAGTTATTCTAAGGAGTTGGTGGGTGGT
>BPLQ01002604.1:0-11146 GCA_021605075.1 Caerostris darwini | reverse complement strand
TTGAATATAATAATTTTAATTTGTTTCAAATATTGTATCCAAAATATTTTATAAGCAATTCCTTTTTTTTTTAATATGACATTGTTTCTTATTATTATAAAAAGCAGTTAATTTGTTGTTTATATGATATTTATTATTTTATTAATAAGTTAATAAAATGAAATGTCATTCATAATGAAATTTTATAGGGATATAAATCAACACATTGTAGTTCTTCTCCCTTATATATCAATTTATTTAAAAAGTCAAGCTAATATTTTACATTTTTATGAAAAATTGAAATATGGAACATGCTCATACATTACATAGCTGTAATTCAATAATAAGCAAATGCACACAAAATGTACAAAAATATTTTATTTAAAATTTTACTTACAAATTTATTTCATAATGAAAATTACCCTCAAAACAGTCTGGAATTTTAATTTGTTTCCCTGATACAAATAGGGTTCCAAGAGATAATAGTTTGAATACAAAGGCGTTTCTGTCATACAAATCAAAGTTCTATCATATATGAACCATTCCTTGGCTTTAAATGATTATTAAGAAGATAAACTTTTTAAAATAATTTTGCTATAATCATTGCAGAAATATATACTATTGTTTCTTGATGAATCTAATTATTTATTAAATAAAAATATTTTGACTTCTATCTGGATAATGTTTTATATATAAAATAAAAAATAAAAGAAAAATGATACAGTTTAAGGAATTTCCTACCACTACCAATAAAATAAGTAATCTAATATATCACAGGTGTATAAAACCTAAAAAAAAAAATAATAATAATAATAAAATAAAATATAAAAAAATTGATATCTATAAAATGATAAAGATTATGACTATTGAAAACAAACAAACTAAATGAAATATAAATATGAGCATGTATAAATTCTCCATATATGCACTTTAACTACATAAACATGAAAGGTGGGGCACAATGAACTTGGGAAAAGGATAGATAACTGCCTTTAAATTTATTTATTTATAATTTTTTAATCTCTATTTAAAAGTTCATAGAATGAAGTAATAGCCTAGTTGGATGAAATCATAAAGTTCTATATAAAAGCAAAAATAACCATTTTGAGCAAATTTGATTTCTTTAAGGTTTTAAAAGTAGAACATTGAAGTATCACATTTTAATGTTTTTATAGTTAGGAGAAATTCATTCAAATATTGAATAGTTGTACTACAAAAACTAAAAATTATTATTTTTAATTTATAAAAGTAGTTCATATACATAAAACCAGCAACTGTTATTTGTTCAATATAAAGCACAGAGAATCATGTTCAACATATAAATAAGTTTAATGTCATGAAGGCAAATACTTGCCAGAAATTGTTTCTTTTAGTTAAGGCTGCTAAGTTTTTCAATTATAAGTTAAATCTTTTTTTAAAGACTTATTTAGACCTATAGATGCATTATGCATTAACTTTTTTACTTTTAGAAAAAAAAAAAAAAAACCATACGGCAATGGAACATATTTGTGATAGGAGAAAGGTTTTTAAAACTAATAAGCGTGATTTAAGAAAGTAAGAAAAATAATTTTAAAAGAAAAACTAAATTGTAGAAGTATCAAAGATTCATTATGATCTTGTTTGAGAAATAAACATTTTTTTTTTTTTATGTAATATTTCTGAATTTAAAATAAAAGCCCTCGAGAAACCATCGCAGAAAAATACCAGTCCGGGAATATACAGGATTATAATACATTGAAAAATATATCAACAAAGAGTATGAAAATCCTGTGCTGATAGTACATATGAGATTTTTTCAGATCATGACATAAACATTAAGTATTGATGAAATAAAAAAATTAATAAACATACCTTATATAGGATTCATAATTAAAAAAATATGTATTCGCCATATAATATAAAATTATAATACACTCCTTATATGGTAAAAATTATCATTTTCTAAAAAATGTATAAATATCAAGGACATTGCATGGTTGTTCATGTTCTTAATAGTATCACAGAAGTTTAAAATATAGAAATGATTCCTCTAAAATTTAATAAATATTAGATTAGACTTAATATTAACAATCATATTTTTTTTTATTTCCTTATTTAATGTAATATTTAAATATCTATTTTTATGTAACAATATATACATACAAAGTTAAATCTTTTTAATTGCATAACAAAATCATAGTAATTTTAAAATGTTCATTTACATCTGATTCTAAACACCTATTAAAATTTTAAAAATATATCGCGAAAGATGAATCGCTCTACTCCACGACCAGGATAGAATGATTTACATAACACACAATATGCACTCCTGTATAGTGAATAAATAAATGACATGAAATTATATTTTAACCCAGTTGTGTTAACAGAAAGGAAAAAGAATGTTTACAATTTTTTAAAGCCAATTAGTGTTGTCATTTAGGAGATGGGATGATAGGTGAGAATGTCCCACTTTCTATCATAAAATTAATACTTTGAAACAATTAAATTATAATATACACTGTTAAGTTAAACTAACTAAAAAGCATGTGTTATGGATTTATAAAACAACAATACACAAAAGTGAAAGTCAGTTTGAGGTTTACGGAGTTCCATGGCCTTATATGGGCCTAAACTCCTAGCTGAGAGTAAGTCGCATGGTGATATAAAAAACATTAATAAACAACAAAGCAGTAAGTAACCAAGGTCTGTCCCAAATTACCAGATTAAAATAAAATAAAAGAGCAACGAGTCAATCAGAGAATTTCAATAATAGAAAACATAAATTAAGAAAAGAGAAATATAAAGTAAAAGTAAAGAAAATAATTAAAAAATAAAAGAAGAAAGCAAAAAATAAAAAACCACCACAGGATGGAGTTGCAGCTGCTAGAAATGATGACTAAAGGAACAGGTTAGGGCACAAAAGTGAAAACAATAAATATTGATTTTTTTAAATAGTTAGGTATAATACAATAAATCAGAAATATTTAAACACTCAGATAAAGTAAAAAGTATTTCTGCGGAAATTATTTCAATCAAAATCAATAATTGGATTTAAGAAAAATAATGAATCTAAAAAGTATATTTTCCTTTCATTACAATAAAATACTTTTCTTTATAAATAAATCTGGCATTTTTAATCGCAAAAAAAAAAAAAAAAAAAAAAAAACATTTTATATAAAAATTTTATTCGTATAGAAAGATCAGATTTATCAAAAATTCATTTTGGGTGAAATTTTTTAAAATGCTTGTTCAAAGAATCTCCGCTTAAATATGTTTCATTGCACATATTGCAAATATAGGGTCTTTCTCCCGTACGACTTAAACAGTGCGTTTTTAAAGACTTTTTAAGTGAAAATGTACTTTTACAAATTTCACAAACATAAGGTTTTCCTGCTGCACGACTACGATAATGGATTTTTAAATAATCTTTTCGTGAAAATGCTTTATTGCATACCTCACATAAGAATGGTTTTTCTTCTGTACGGATATAGGAATGATTTTTTAAAGCCCATTGCTGTTGAAATGCTCTGTTGCATACACTACAAATATAAGGTTTCTCTCCTGAATGGACACGGCGGTGTTTTTTTAAATCGCGTTTCTGAGAAAACGCTTTATTGCAGACATCACAAATGCAAGTTTTTTCATTCCTATGAAAACGAGAATGAATCTCACTTCACTTCATAGATTTTTAAACAATCTTAAACAGTTAACATACAATATAAAAGAAATGTAATTTTACTTAGAAAATTAGCACTTCTTGAGGGTAAACAAGAAATTTTTCATGGTAAATGACATATAATTTCTTATTCTCGGAAATAAATTTTGTCAATTTGAAAAATAAATTAAAAATTTTGAAAAAAATTCGAATAACTTTTTAATAATTTTTTTAATTAACTTAGGAGCTGCAGATGGTTAGAAAAATTTTACCTCTAAAATATTTTAGATTTTCTGCATATCTGTTCTAAGGAAATAGAACGAAATGATATTCAGTTAACAATACGGAACTACCATAATCTTAGATGTAAGAAACTTCTGCACATTACTGCTTTTAGGTTTATAAATATGTTCTAAATGTAAACGCCAAAAGTTTCTGCGTTTAGTACTTTAAAATATTTGATGCTGGTCTCAAATGTCAGGACGTTAAGCAGATGTCATTAGCGATTATAAAAAAATTCGAATTTGTTTTGTATAAGCTATTATAGATAGTTATAAAACAGATAAACTTTATCTATGAGGTGGGTCTGCATAACGGCTTCGGGAATGTTTGCCTCTACTCAAACCCCAACAGGACCTTGCAGACTGCTGTCCCCAAATGATATATTTAGACATGCTGATGCTATTATCTAGCCCCTCATCTATAAAAATGTTTGCATATACAAATATATGCAAGTGTAGTTATCTCAACCTTAACCAGAGCGGATTGAGTCCCAAAGCATATTAAAATAATTTTAACCGTTTCAGTATGAACAATTTCTCATGTAGATTTTTCCCTCCTTTCGAGTTAACGACATTCTGTAAAAACTAAAAATGAAGACTCATTAAATTCTTAATTTGTTTGTCTCGTACACCCATGCAGAAGAATCTACCACCAAAATAAATAAATAAAAATTAAGAGTATGTTGAAAAACTATGCTTTTTAAAATCGTGATATCTTACTGTTTTATGAATTGATTTGTTCCATTCTTTTACCATTTTAAGTTAGAAATATTCAGCTTTCAAAAAAAGGGAGTTTCAATTAAAAATATTTTTTTAACTAACCGAAACAAAAATTATTTTCAAATCTATTTTAAATAATTTTTTTTTTTTTTCATGATCGAAAATTATACATTAGAAAATTTTACTATTTAACGAAGTTTTCACATATTTAAATTTTATTTTATTTTTGTTTCACTTAAATGCAAACATTCAGATTTCGAAAAGCAGGAATTTAAAATATTTTTTCAACTCATCGAAAAAAGTATTTTGCAATAGTCCCATTAAAGGGTTTTTCTCATGCAATAATTTTCTTCTCTAAACTGAAGCATAATCAAACATTAATGATGAAATCTTTTTAATCTCTTACCAACTTGCAGAATAATTCATTATTTTTTGAAATATTAACTTCTGGAAAATAATTTTCATTTTAACTTACTTTAAAAAAAAAAATTAAACTTCACTTTCCAAGTTATTTTCAATTATTAAGAAAAGTTCTTTTACCGTTCGTCTAACTAATAATTTCGTCTCAAAATTGTATCATACTCAGATTAAAATTTAATTATTTTTCTTATTAAATTAAGTTTATAAATCCTCATCTTTTCATTAATTTTGTTAAATTCAATCTTCTAATGAAACATAATAAAATGCTTTAAAGAACAAGAGCGTAGAAGAAAAAAAATTATCAATTTTTAATTCGATGGAATTCTTATATTTATTTTTATATTTCTGTCATAACCTATTGGCCCAAATTTTGCTAAAATTCTACTAAAGTATTTTGTTATAGTACAAAAAAAGAAAAGAACAAAAAAAGTTCATAATCATGTATATTTTTATTAGTATACCTTGGTGTTTTGTTGAGACATAATCCTAAACAAATTTATTAATTTTTATTAAAAAAATACAATACAACGTTTGTTTGACAGTCCAATTTACTTTAAAAAAAGGTAGTTTATATTAAAAAAAAATCAAAGGAGAACACTGGTGGATCATCTAACTCTACAATAAAGTTCCAAATCATTTAAATATGTTAATGATAGATTTTAAATTTTAAAAAGCTTGCAATGAATTTTTTTTTTTTTTTTTTATGTTCACATTCGATTTTGAGTAATCCCTCCAACTAATTGCTTTGGGGATTTCTAAAAAAAGATATATTCTTTTGGAAATACACTCTTGCTGCTTAAAATCTGCTTATAACTTTACTTAATTAAGTTCGATATTCCTTCGGATGCTTAGATTACCTGAGTAGTATAATGAAATAATTTGTATCATTAATAGACTTTTGGCAGATATTGATAAAGGAATTGAATTATTTTGTAGGGATATTATTGAACACAAATTAGATTCTTAAAATAAAGCTTTTTTTTCAATCAAAAGAAGAAGAAAAATTGAAAAAAAGTACTGGTTTAGATCATTTTCAAAAAAATCACAAAAATTAGAATTTACTGAAATAAGAATTACATCAAAAAATAGAAATATGATAAGAGTTGTGCGAGAATGATGCTTTTCAGTAAGGTATTGTTGACTCAATCTCAGATGTGAATTTAGATTGAGGCGAAAACGAGGATAAAACACTTTCTCCTTACCAGAGAATTTGCTAAAATTTTAATCTAGAAATTAATTATAATTCCAAAAATTTTATTTCTTATCATTAGATATTTTTAAAAATAGTAAATTTTAGCAACTTAAAATTTCAGTATTTGATACATGCAATTAACAAATATTCTTTTTTAAAAATTTAAGTCTAACAGATGTATTTTTATAAAATTAAAACATTTACATACTGATAAAATGACACACATTTGAAACATCAATGTTAATTATGATATATGGAACAAAAACTGCGGAAAAAAAAAATCAAGTAAGTCCTATTAAGAAAAACCTTTAACACAACTAAAAATAAATATTCTATTAACTAAGCTAACTGTATACAAATTAATGGAGAATTAAAAAATTATTTATTTTTAAAACTTCAGTTATTTTAAATCCATAGAAAAGGAAAAAATTTAAAAAAGCTTCAAAAATGGTGTTTTAGACTAAAGAAGAAAGTAATGAATAAGAATTTAAATATTTATTCATTTATACAAAAAAAAAAACTCAAAACACTACTCCCCTTTTTCTTGTGAAATACAACTGTAATAAATGCATTGAAATTCTATTTCTAGTAGCTGCATTTTTTAAATATATATATATATATCAGCTTGATTATTCATAATTTTGTAAATTACACTATGAAATTCTACAGAGAACAAAGTATTTATAATGTGTAAAAATTTGCTATATTTTTCAGTGCTTAAATTTCCTTAATTGGTGAAGGGTATTCTAGAATCATCAGACAGTACAAATTTCTTCTGGTGCATTTTTCATCTAAATGTATAAAAAAAAAATTATCTGCAAATTTGTAGGATTCATTTTTCATATGAATATAGTTACATTATTTTAAATTGACTTTGCATGAAAAAAAATTTCCACATAATCTTTACCAATAATAGAAAGAAGAAGGCTAAATTTTCTTAAATCACCTAAATATATAATTTCAAAGTTTTAACCAGTACATTTTTAATTATACAATATAAAAAAAAAATTTGTATTTAAATTAACAAATCCAGAATATTAAATATAAAGCATTTTCTTTAAAAAATAATTAAGTACACAGTTACTGAAAGGAAACAAATCTTTTCTCCTATACACAAATTTATAGATATAATTAATTTTGAGTTAAATATTATACTTAAAACTATCGAATCAAACTTTACATAAAGCAGGATAACTAAATTCATTTATGTTATTTCAAGAACTTTTACTGTTATTATTTTTTGTTTATAAATAAAGAAAAAGATATTTCAACTTAAGTAGATGAAATGTTGAGGATATTAAATTTATTAAATAGATTCATCCTCAAAAGAAAGTTGTTTTACATTCTAATTTTTTTTATTTATTATCTTTTTATCCAATAATGCTAGACTAAAGTTAAACTTAAAGAAATAAACTGAAAGATTAGGAGAACTTATGAGTTGCAGCTCATTGTTTGAAAAAGTGACTTGTTCACAACTGACATTCATTTAAATCTATATATAAGAAAACATTCCTACATATAAATTAACATATGTATGTAAAACATATTTTCATATAATTTTTCAAAATTCCACACCAAACAAAATCTGTTAAATTTTGAATTCAATGAGTTCTAATATTTTGGTACGTTAACAATAACATACCGTAAGGAATCAAATAAAAATATTAAAAATCAATAATATTATTAAATATTAACAATCAAGAACTTTTCTACCACACATACATATTTATATATATATACATATGTATATAAATTTTGAAAACATTATTCAATTCAAAAAATCCCCATCATTTTCAACTTAAAAATAAAAACTACTTATTTATCAAATAACAATAAATAAAAATATAATCAATAATTATTTGAAATGGTAAGGTGTATCCCAACATATGATAAATCAAGGAATTAAATATTTTAGCTATTTTATTCGCAATTTGTTTGTAAATTTTAATTATATGCAAAACGATGCGAAAAATTATATTCATTTTATGTGCAACTGTTTATAATGCCTATTCAATGTACTTTTACTTGAATATGCTTTATTTCACAATTCACAAATATGAGGCTTTTCTTCTGTGTGACTCAATTAATGATTTTTTAAAGTGTGGTTTAGTGCAAATGCTTTTTTACATATCTCACAAACATAAGGTTTTTCTTGAGTATGACTAAGGTAATGTTTTTTTAAAGCCTCTTTCAGGGAGAATGCTTTATTGCATATCTCACATATGAAAGGCTTCTCTTCTGTATGGACAAAGGAGTGATTTTTTAAAGCCCCCTTTCAGTTTAAATGCCTTATTGCATACATCACAAATATAAGGCTTCGCTCCTGAATGCATGCGATAATGTTTTCTTAAATCCTGTTTCTGGAAAAATGTTTTATTGCATACATCACATACATGAGATTTTTCAATTGTATGAATACGTAAATGAATTTTTAAACTATTTTTCAGTGAGAAAGCTTTGTCACGTATCTCACACACAAAAGGCGTTTCTTGTATGTGAATTTGATCATGTCTATTTGAATCCCCTTTCTGTAAAAATCCTTTATTACATATTTCACAAATAAAAGGTTTTTCTTTTGTATGGACACGATAATGTGTCGATAAATAATTTTTTTGCGCAAAAGTTTTTTCGCATTCATGGCATATATGAAGTGTTTCTTTGCTGTTAATAAGATTTTGTTTATTAAAAAGAGTCACTTCCGAACATGCTTTATCACAAGCATTCATATTTTTTTTTAAGTGAATCTATTGAAGAACAGTATACTTTTGACTCCAATTGTGTTTACTCCAATTGTATTTTACTCCAATTGTATTTACATTGTGTCTTTTTTAGCATAACAAACCATATGAAAAATTATTGAATTTGTTAGTGTAAAGATCGAAGAATTAAAAATTCTTTTTTTTGAAAGTATTCAACTTCCTTAGGATATACACTGAAGTGACAAAAGTCATGGATAGCAATATGCAAATTTTCAGATGGCAGCATCGCGTAGAACAGGTATAAATGCGCAGTGCTTACTTCTGTTCAAGTTATTCATGTGAAGAGGTTTTGACGTGATGATGACCACACGACGGAATTAACAGACTTTGAACGCGGAATGTTAGTTGGAGCTAGACGCATGGGGCATGCCATTTCGGAAATCGTTAGGAATTCAACATTCCCAGATCCACTGTGTCAAGAGTGTGCCGAGAGTATGAAATTTCAGGCATAACATCCCACCATGGACAGCGCAGTGGTCGACCACCTGCACTTAACGACCGAGACCGGCGACGGCTGCAAAGAGTCGTACCCTAACAGACAAGCAACACTGCGTCAAATAACCGCAGAAATCAATGTGGGACGTACAAGGGACTTGTCTGTTAGAACTGTGCGGAGAAATTTGGCTTTCTTGGGCTATTCCAGTAGAAGACCGACTCGAGTGCCTTTTACTGACAGAACGACATGTTGCAGCCACTCTCGTGGGCACGTGAGCAGATATCGGTTGGTCCCTAGATGAATGGAAAACCGTGGCCTGGTCCGATGAGTCACGATTTCAGTTGGTAAGAGCAGATGGTAGGGTTCGAGTTTGGCGCAGACCCACGAAGCCATGGACCCAAACTGTCAGCAAGCGCACTGTTCAAGCTGGTGGGTGGCTCCGTAATGGTGTGGGCTGTTTTTCATGGCATGGACTTGGTCCTCTGGTTCGACTGGACCGAACATTGACTGGAAATGCTTATGTTCAGCTACTTGGAGATCACTTGCAGCCATTCATGGACTTCATGTACCCAAACAACGATGGGATTTTTATGGATGACAATGCGCCATGTCACCGGGCCACAACTGTTCGCGATTGGTTTGAAGAACATTCTGACAATTCCAACGAATGATCTGGCCACCTAGATCGCCCGACATGAATCCCATCGAGCATTTATGGGGCATCATCGAGAGGTCTGTTCGTGCCCAAAATCCTGCACCATCAACGCTTTCACAATTATGGACGTCTATCGAAATAGCATGGCTCAATATTCCTGCAGAAGACTTCCAACATGCCACGTCGAGTTGCTGCACTTCGCCGGGCGATAGGAGGGCCGACACGATATTAAGAGGTATCCCATGACTTTTGTCACTTCAGTGTAAATTAGGTAAGTAGATAGATTCGACTTTAAGAGTCTTCTTAGAAATTATTCGACTTTCGCGACGCTATCTATCAACTGTTGTAGTCAACCATAGATGCACACGAATACATTTTTACACGCGTAGTGAAACGTGTCTTTCTTATTCGAGGAACGTAAATATAACAAATTTTGCCTCTTAAGTGTGTAATCTTAATAACTCATTATCATAAGTAAAATAAAAAAAAAAGGTTGAAGCACAGGATGTGCTATTCTATTTTATTTTGGGAAATTCAATTCCCATACCTCCTTTTACATAAGTGGTGTTCATTTTGCACCAGATTATAAAGCTGTAAAATTTATTATTAAAAATTAATTAATGTAGATCACGCTGAACAAGGGCTCTGAAATGATTGTAAAAATTATTTAAATAAGTAAAAGAAATCATATGTAAAATAAAAAAAGGTTTTTTTTTTTTTTTTTTTTTCCCCCAAAATTAATAATACTTTGCTCAATCTGAGTTAGTTGGAAGAGAGAGAGTGGATGTCAAGAAAAGAAGCAAGAAAAGAAGAAGAAGAGCAAGATGGAGGAGGGGGAGGAAACTGGTTCTTTTCCTTTAAAACCTAAGAGTGGAGATCAAAATCTTGTTTATATATTTTTCAATAGTCCAGAAGGGTGAAATAATAATAGCCCCTAAGGAACTAGAAAAGTTTGCTGAAACTACCACAGCAGTCAATGTGCTTCTCTCACTCTACATCACTCTTTAGATAATTTTTCTATATTTTAATGTAAAAATTCGCTAAATGATAAGAAAGTTGTGAACGTATGT
>BPLQ01002603.1:0-32161 GCA_021605075.1 Caerostris darwini | reverse complement strand
AAATATTGGCCATGTCACTATAAGGAAAGAGATTAAATCTTAGAGATATTCTATTAATTAAAGAAATAGATCTAACAAAACTTATTATTGATAAATTTATTTTTTAATAGTTTCTTAGCATTTTTAGGCATTATTTCAGGTATCTTTTTTGTTATTTAATTTCTAAATTTGTTTCATATCAATTCATTTTTATATGAATTCTTCATAAAATAATTGAAGTAATAATGGAGTTAATTTTATAGTTATGTCTATTAATGGGGCAGTAATTCATTCAGTTCAATAAAAATGAATCTTTCAAAAATAAATGCTTTTTTTTTTTCAATACGTTGCATAAATGTTATATTCAATTAAAATATTTAACTCTTTATGTAAAGGCTACTGGTTTGTTTAATTCTTTTAATTACAAAGTTTTAAAATAAATGGATTTCTTTAATATTTAACAATATTTAAATAATTGTCAAAAGAAAGCATTTGAACTTTTTTGTAAATTTTAAGGGTTTTTATCAAAATTTCATGTATAATAAGTTTTAAAATATCAAATTTTAAACCTAACACTTGATATTGAACTTAGATTTTCTTCTCAATTTTAATCTTTTAATATAATCTTAAGAAATCCTTTTTTTAAATTTTAAAAATTTACTTAAACTAATTTACAAATTTTCATATGTGAATAATAGTAAATAAAACATAGCTAATGTTTTTTATGAATGCAATAAAAATACTTATTCAAAATCAAAAAAATTAAACTAATTTAAAAAAATAAACATATATATGGAAATTTATAGTAATATTTATTTAGCTGAATTTTTAAAAAATTTATTTATTTATTAAAATGTAAGGCTTTTTCTTTAAATTTTGTAATTCAATTAAAAAATATTAAAATAGTTTTAAATAATTAAATTAATTTTTTACATAGATACTGTTTCATAGCTTGCAAGGATCTATTTAAAAATATTTCTTTTACAAGTGATTGACTTCCAATAATTTTTTTAGTTATTTAAAAAAATTTTAAAATATATTTTGCTTTTTAATAAAAAAAAAAAAAAATATTTTAATTTTTAAAAAATCTTTCTAATGTCTCTCTATATATTAATTTTGTGGCTTTGTGAATATTATTTAATATTTCAGATTGGTAAATCATTACGAACTTTTTGATTTTTCCTCCTACATTCGTGATGATATTTTTCTTTCGGAAATCTCGACCCCGGAAATTACGTCCATCGCGTGTAGAAGAGGCTCTGAGACAGCAAAGTACATAATTTAATATGCATTTTGCACATTATTACAATCGATTTAGTTTTCGACAACGGTTTTGCATCTTGAAAATTATAACATTGCCACTAGTGCATTTTATTAAATAATTTGGAATTCTATAGTTTTTTATTTTTATTTTATTTTTGGATTTCTTCCACGTGCTTTTTTTATTAAATCGCTTGGAATTCTATAGTTTTTTATTTTTATTTTATTTTTGATTTATTTCACGTGCTTTTTTTTATTAAATCGCTTGGAATTCTATAATTTTTATTTTTATTTTATTTTTGATTTCTTTCACGTGCTTTTTTTATTAAATCGCTTGGAATTCTATAATTTTTATTTTTATTTTATTTTTGGATTTCTTTCACGTGCTTTTTTTATTAAATCGCTTGGAATTCTATAATTTTTATTTTTATTTTATTTTTGATTTCTTTCACGTGCTTTTTTTATTAAATCGCTTGGAATTCTATAATTTTTATTTTTATTTTTTTTTTGGATTTCTTTCACGTGCTTTTTTTATTAAATCGCTTGGAATTCTATAATTTTTATTTATATTTTATTTTTGATTTCTTTCACGTGCTTTTTATTAAATCGCTTGGAATTCTATAGTTTTTTATTTTTGATTTCTTTCACGTGCTTTTTCTATTAAATCGCTTGGAATTCTATAGTTTTTTTTATTTGTATTTTATTTTTGATTTCTTTCACGTGCTTTTTTTATTAAATCGCTTGGAGTTCTATAGTTTTTTTATTTGTATTTTATTTTGATTTCTTTCACGTGCTTTTTTTATTAAATCGCTTGGAGTTCTATAGTTTTTTTATTTGTATTTTATTTTTGATTTCTTTCACGTGCTTTTTTTATTAAATCGCTTGGAGTTCTATAGTTTTTTTATTTGTATTTTATTTTTGATTTCTTTCACGTGCTTTTTTTATTAAATCGCTTGGAATTCTATAGTTTTTTTATGCTTTATTTTTTAAAAAATTTGTTCATGTGATTTTTTTTTATTATATTTCTTTCACTTCCATTTTTGAAAAATCGTTTGGAATTGCATAGTTTTTTGTATTAATGTTAATTTTCCGTTTTGAACGATAACTGATGAACATAATTTATAGCCTGAATAAGATTTATTGATACTTTTTCTATGGTTGTTTAAGATTGCTGTTATGAGTTTTGCTGTTCCTGTTGAATAGTACTGCCCATTACATTCCAACGCAGTCTCTCCAAGTTTCCTGCAGCCTGATGGCCAATTGACTAGCAATCTGGCCATTGGTACCACAGGCTTCAGTTTCGAATTCTGGCAGTGGTATGGATGTTTGTGAGTGGTTCGGAATCCACTTTAAACTGTAGGACCCTGTCTAATTAGCCGAAAGTGTGCAAACAATGACCGTAGAATGACAAACCAAATCATATCTCCAAATTTCTTTTATCCGACACAATAGATCTCCATCGGCTAACTCCAATTAACTTTAGGTCCTTTTCGACATCATCAATCCACCTAGTGGATAATTACCCCAATCTCTTTATTACCCCAATTTTCAAAAAAGTTATGACTATGCATTTCCAACCAAAAAGATATCTAAACACATGGCCCAGCTATCTAATGCGAGATGCTTTACGGTTCTCACAATATCAGTTTCACCATATTTTCTATATCATGTTCAGTCATGTCCAGTGGCTAATCGGAAATGAGCGACTGCTCTACGTCTTGTCTAAAGGCTCGTTCCCACCGAGGCGAGAGACGTGAAGATGCAAGAGGCAAGCGACCAAATTTTTTCGACCCCTTCACAGTGAAACGTCAGAAATAGCATTACGCATAGTGAAAAACCGCTTGGAGTTGAAAGTTGGGCTACTCCACGCGGCGAACTGCAAACCGGTTTCAGGCGACCGCGGTGAGGTCAAATTTTGGTCGCTTGCATCTTGTCGCCTTGGTGAGCACGAGCCTTAAGGCGTAGAGCTGTCGCTCATTTCCGACTAGCCACTGAACATGACTGCCTGCGAAAACATCTTTACAGACTCAAAATTGTTCCTTCCCCGATATGCAGCTCTGGAGAGGCCATGGACTCCACGCATCTACTTCACTGTCCTGCTGTGAGCAAGACGTTTCTTGCCGAGCGATATTGGGAGGCTAGAGATATGTTAGATTAATGAACTCTGTTGCAGCATGTTTTGTTGTTTTCTCTGTTTTTTTTTATTGCTGTAACTGTTCATAATCTGCCATTGGAAATAAAAAAAAAAAATATTTTCTATATATTTCATGATTATAAAAAAATCCTCCACATGTTATTTTGTTGTAGCAGACCGACTTAAGTTTTCTTTTCTAAATATTGATAGTAGATCCCTTTCTGCTAAACAATCTGCTTTGTTGTCCAACATTCACTTCCGTAAAGGGCAGTAAGCCTCAAAGTTTTGTATAGACTTAATTTGGTTTTTATGGTGATTAATTTTGATTGAAGTTGGTTTCTAAGGCCATATAAACTTCTATTAGCCATGAAAATATTATTATTTATTTGAATTTTTATGTCGTTGCAGCTTGAAATCATTGATTTCATAGGTATAGGCTATTTATCTTCAAAGGGTAATATCGATAGTTTTATTAGTTGCAATCATACATTTAGTTTTATCTTCATTAATGGTAAGGTCCATCTTCCCTTCTGCATTCTCAAGCGAGACAAATGGCTCGACAACAGCCCGTTTAGTTTACCCAGTGATACGTTAGTCGTTTACTAACAATAAAAACCAGTTCCAAATTGTGTTTTGTCATGGCAGCTATACTAGACATTGCAATTTCGTTTGTCAATCACTTCATGGCCAATCTATTGCATTTCTTGGACGGCAAGTACATAGTTTATACTAGAAAAAAACATCATTAAGCTTTTTCAATGTTCCACTTTTAAATAATGTCTATATTCCATGTGCCATGTCCTATTTCGTGCCAGGTCATTGGGATAGTATCATTCCCGGAAGTTCCTGTTAAGATTTCTGAATCTGTGGTTTTTTTTTCCAAGGCAAAAGAATTGATCTTGCGCTTTTAACCCCCAACCTGGAGTACCAAAATTTATAAACCACTGGAGGCAGATGTGCTCGGCTATACCCCCATACCCTGTGAACCCATTTTAGTTTCCTTTTACGATATGCATGAGCTATATTGGAACTATTCTTTCACACTTGGACACCACAGGGATGGCGTTTTATATAGGTACAACTGGTTAAATTTTTTATATCTGTTGTAATTCTACAAAACATGAACATGTAAAATTTTTGGGAAAAAATATTTTCAGTATTGTCTTAAATGATAGCTTCGTTTTGAAAAGTTAATAGCCAAGATTATAAACAATTTTTTTTTTCTTGTAGGAAATGAGTGGAAAAAGAAGAATACAGAAATAACAAGCACCCAGCTGAAAAACCACAGGCACAGCAAAGGCGACGCCGAGGCCCAGCTTTACCACAGGAAGAAAAAGTTCTCGCTGCCCTGGTGGTGCGTTTACTTCGGTTGGCTGATGGTCGTGACTTCCATTGGAGCATCCTTATTCTTCATGTGGGCTTACGGAATAGCTTTCGGAGATGAGAAAACTTCGAAGTGGTTGTCGTCCTTGGTGATTTCATTCATTTCGTCTGTTTTAGTAACACAACCTATTAAGGTAAGTTTATACATAACAAAAATGTCGTTGTTGTTACTTGGTTGTTGTTGTTAATCATCCCCTTAGTACAGAATAGCCTACACCAGGTCCAAAAGACCCGTCGCAGGCGACGTCCATTGCTAAAGGTAATATGCAGCTTCACTTTTTAGCGAGGAACCACGAGGGCTGAAGACTGAATTAACCTCAAAACAACGCTTTACGGCCATATTAGACCGGGACCTACGGTTTAAAGTGGATTCACTTCAAACATTCATGGTACCCCCGGGACTCGAACCTGAAACCTGTGGCATCGAAAACCAGAGGAATAACAAAAATAAATACGAAAAATAAACAAAAGATTTGTGGTATTTGAAAAAAGAAGACTTGAAAGTTTTATCTTATGTTTATTATCCATAAAATATATGGGTACTGTTTTAGGGAGAGTGGTCCAGGACTTTTAAAAGTAACTTTGAAAATGAAAAAGAGTAGATAAAGGAAATAAAAGTAGAAAATGGATGCTGCCAACAAGTGGAGCTTGCAGTCTTTGCACTTCAGAACGTTTGATTTGGTTTATCGCTCTACAGTCATTTTGTGCACACTTTGGGCTAATTAGACCTGCATTCCGAACCACTTACAAACATTCACGTCACCGTCAGGATATGAACGTGAAGTCTGTGGTACCAAAGGTCAGCATGCTAGCCAATTGTCCATCACTTCAGAAAAGAAGATTCGGGAGGGAACATTAATTAAGAATACTGAGAACAGTTCTAGGATGTTTCATATTATTAGTTAAAGTAATATCATAAATAGGAAAAATCTAAATACTGAATTACCAGCAAAAGAGATGAAACCATAAAGCTTCTTATAAATCTAAAGATTGATTATCAAATTACGTGCTCTGTATTTCATTTTGACATTCTGGTTTTCAAAATATAAAGAGAATATTGTTTCAGTTTCCTGAAAATGTCTAAGGATTATTTAAATAATTTAATATTTAATTAAAGTTAATTTAACCATGCTTAAAGTCACTTAACAGACTTCTCTGTCTGTGTTGTATTTGAACAATTGCTTCTTTATGAAATTTTAATATTTATCAAATTTTGATATATTCTGATGGCTATTGAATTTGATACTTCTTCATAAATTTCTTGCGTTATTGAACGTTGGTATATTGCTATACATATTAGACCAGCAAAATATATTCACATGTAATAATTTGTAGTGTGGCGTCGGTTGTTTGTGCAGCTGGATCTGAGTGTAGCCGGGTTGAGACACATGTTGAAGAACACATCACTTTATTTTTACAAGCACGTAGACAACACCACAATTACAATTAAAGATAGATAATATTTAACTCATTGAAAACATTTAATTATACGTTTGTAGAAAGGTTCCACTTAAGCTGTAAATAAAGGTACGCGCTGGATAGCGAAATATACTTCCTCTCTGTGCGAGAGTCTATAGGCCAACTTATGCACAGGATTGAGCTAAATATTACTTCTTTCGGGGTGAGAGACTGTAAACTAAACGTCTCTCAGGCAGCAGCGCCGTTCTCGCTGTACATCCTCTCTGGCAAGAGTCTCGATGCCTAGTGACGATTTCTTCTGAACTCCGCAAGGGGCGCTCTTGTTATGCGTAAGAGAAAACATGGTTGCGTAGCTGGAACTACGGTTACAAAATTGAAATTGAAATTGAAATTTTGAGTTTTTAATTTGTGAATTTTATATTATTTTTTTTTTAATTTTAAACATTAAATCAACGTTAAATTAATTATTCAATTCCTTCTATTAGCTCACACTCTCCCTATATCAATCGTTCACAAAATACTTTTGATTCATCCACTCCAGTTCAAATACATTTTTTTTTTTTTAACTTGTAGTGGATGGCACTGGATGTTAATGCAGTTTTTTCAAATATTAATTCAGTAATTAAATTAAATTAATTCATTTTATTTATTTATTTTTTTTTAGATTTAATTTGTATGTATATACCAATAGATGGTGCCAGATAAACATAAAAAAAATGAATGAAAATTATTTATAAAGGACTATATATATATAGTGAAATATATATGTAATATAGTGAAAAAAAAGTAGGAATTGACTTTAAAAAAAGAAAAAATTATACCATTTTTATGTTAGTTTGCAATTGTAATAACATACTATATGTAATGATATTTTTTTTATGTTTTATAACTTTTGTAGATCATCCTAATGGCCATCGTAGCATCGTGCATGTGCAGATCTATTGATTATGATGAAGATGATGCGGATGAAGATGAAGAGGATCCACGCCTTCAACACGATGAAGAATTTTTACATGACTGTACGTATTAAAATTAAACATTTATTTTACAGAAGCAACAATTTTTTTTATTTTTATTTTAATGTTTTTGGAATACGAAAAGGTTTTAATAATAATAATAGTATGCAGGGCGATTCTAATGTAAGTCTCACTTTCAAATTGCTGTAAAAAAAGAAACACTCGTCACAATGAGTTCAAATTTGAACTGAAGATACTTGAAGAAGAGGGAATGCGGAAATCAAAAATCGGAAACGTTATGGCATCAAAAAAGTTACAAAGTGTATTAATAGATGGCGCTGTAAGTGACATAAAGAAAGTGAATTCGGCTACCAGTGATGTTTTGAATTGAAATGACAACGTATTTGGCATGAGTTGCATATTAAACTAATTGTAGTGTTCAATGTGCTTGATTATTTCGGTTTTTTGAAAGAAAAAATGACTTCCAAATCATTCAACAGTTGTGACACTGTGAGTGAAAAGCCCATCCATTACGGCAAGGTCATAACCAAATTGGAAGGGAAAAATCGGTGGAAGTTTCTTTGGAACTTTTTTTGATACATACCGTTTCCCCCTTCTTTAAGTATCTTCAGTTCAAATTTGAACTCATTGTGATGAAGGTTTTTTTTTTTACTTTTTTTATTTTATTTATTTTATTTTTTTTACAGCATTTTCAAAGTGGGACTATAATTATAATCATCCTGTATATTCGTATAAAGATTGAAGAGAAAAAATTTTATTTAATGAAAAATTAATTATAAAAATACACCATATAATGTTTTTCAACTTCAATATATTTTCTTGTTACTTCTTTTTTCAATTCTTTATTAGCTCACACTCACCCTATATACACTCATGTCCATAAATTAAGGATAATTCAGAATCACACAGAAATTGAACTCTAAAATAAAAATTTCACCTGTAGAATTATCACACACATCTTGAAGAAGAATATGCAAATTACAGGAAACCACCCGATGGCGCGGATAGTACGTCACAATGACGAGAGTGTAAGAGAGGGCTATATAAGGAATGGTGGCAAAGAAGTAAAATTGTTCACAAGCGCTTTAAAAGCCTTTCAGTGCAATAACCGCATAGTTATGGCACAAAGGAAGCATTTGGATGATTTTTTACATGGTAGAATTATCGGACGACTGGAATGTGGACGTACCCAGCTGGAAGTATCCGAGGAACTTGAATCGCCCAGAGTGTCATCTCCAGGCTTTGGCAACGATTCCAAGATGATGGTAATGTGAGTAGATGTTACAGCACAGGTCGCCCCCGAGTTACAACGCCGAATGAGGACCGGTATTTAGCAGTTACTGCCAAAAGAAACAGACGGAGCACAGCATCAGACCTGTCTCGTCAGCTCTCTTCAGCTACCGGTACGACAGTTTCAAGGCAGACCGTGTACAGACGCTTAGGGCACATTGGTCTATATGCTCGTAGGCCTGTCAGATGTGTTCCACTTACCGCAACTCATTGTCGCCTGCGATTAACCTGGAGTAGAGAGCATGCATTGTGGACACCGCAACAGTGGTTTTGTCTGATGTTTTCCGACGAGTCCAGGTTTAGTTTGCAGTCTGATTCTCGCCGGACTTTCATATGGAGAGCGCCAGGTACCCGTTACCACCAAGAGAACACCATTGAACGACACCGTTACGGTGGTGCAGGATGGCTCGTTTGGGGAGGAATTATTCTTGGTTCCAGAACTGACCTGCATGTTCAGAGTGTAACGATGACAGGCCACATCTATCGGGATGTCATTCTGGAACAACCTGTACGTTTGTTTCGGGGCGCCATGGGTGCTGAATTTCTGTTTATGGATGACAACGCCCGTCCTCACCGTGAAAACATTGTAGACGAATGCCTTCAATTGAGGATATCACCCGTATGGATTGGCCAGCATACTCACCGGATTTGAATCCAATAGAGCATGTGTGGGATATGCTTGGCCGACAAATTGCAGCCCGTCAACCCCCTCCCACCAGTCAACCGGAACTTCGGAGGGCATTGCTTGATGAGTGGTGTAATATTCCCCAAGATCAGATTGTTAATTTGATACTCAGCATGCCTAGGCATTGTAAGGCCTGTATTGCATCGTCCGGGAGACATACTCCATATTAACCATCATACTAACCATGTTATACTGTTTTTTGTAAATAAGTTCTTTTTTGAAATTTGCTCCAGGGAGTAAAAATCACAATTTTTATTAATTATGTCAAACATATAGCATTTTTTTTGCTCTTTACCTTTTGCTTAATAAATAGACTTTACAAATAAGTCAAATTTGTTTTGCTTCTGTCTCTTTGCCTGAACTTCATTATCCTTAATTTATGGACATGAGTGTATATCTTGTTCAAATTTTCAATGGTTCATAAAATACTTTTTATTCCTCCACTCAAGTTCAAATACATTTTTTTGTAACTTGTAGTAGATGACGCTTGATGTTTAATATTTTAATGAATTAATATTTGAAAAAACTGTATTGTTTTTTCAAATATTAATTCATTAATTCAATTTAATTGATTAATTTTAGCTTTTTTTAGATTAAAGTTGCATATATCTACCCATAGATGGCGCCAGATAAACTTAAAAAAATGAATTAAAATTATTTATAAAGGATTTTCTGCAATAGAATGAAATAAAAGTAGGAATTGACTTTAATTTTTTTTCTTATATTACTTGTTTTGCATAAAACATGTCTAATGAATGCACTTGGTGTTGCGCACGTAAGTTAGCGTGGGAATGGATTAAGAATCTGTTCTCCCTAGTATCATACATTGTAATCAAAGCTTTTGATACTGGTTGACTGTGGATAGGGTGACACCATGTATATCTTGAACAAGCAATCTATCTTCCCGGTGCAATTCCGCAATTTACTCAGCCTGACATTTAAATGCAAGGCAGTTAACCGTAATAGCTATTCCCGGAAAACAATACCCTCATCCATTCTCCTCATGTCCAGAACTACTCATGTTATACGTGATGTAATAACGATACAACAAATGTTACTGAATGTATGTGTTTCGAAATTCAGTACGGAATTCAATTAATGCAGGTTGAATTGCCTTAAAGTAGTTTCACAAAAGTTGATTAATTGATTAATTTTTATTGATAAGAATTGTGGTTACCGATTGAAAAAGCAACGAAAAATATGCAAGGCTTGAATAAAATTGTATTTTGGCTATTGCATTGTCTCTCTTTTGTCTTTTGGAATTCTCAAATCTATTATAAGTAAAAAATGCAAATGCTCATTTAAATAATTTCCTTCAGCTTATTATACATAAATTCATTATATAAAGCAATAAATTATATATATATACACAGTAGAACCACTGAAGTCGAACTTCAAAGGAGCGCCAAATAATTCCAGTTATAGAGTTACGCTGATTTTGTAAGGAAATATTCGACTTGCAGAGGTCTAGATTCTCAGTAACTTATTTTGAGTTAGAGTGGTAAAATAAATAAAAATTCAAGTTACAGAGGTAATAAACATGTCTATTAGCAGCTTAAAAGTTACATTATGTACTACACTAAAAAATCAAAATAATTTCGAAACAACCTTACAATTAAAAATATTATGTAGTAAAAAAACCAAAACTACTTCTGATATTTTTGCACTTGACAACAAAAGATTTGCTTCGCTACAGTTCAAATGAAATCAATAGCAATAATAAGAATTATAATAAGAATAATTCATAGAATTGGTTATTCTATGTATTTACTGTATACTCATACATTGTTTTCTAAAAAACAATGACGTGCATTGTCGGCAAATCCTTAAAGTCGGTAGCTTATTTTTCTTCGAGCTATAGAGGTAAGTAGTTTCAAATGATCGAGTTGTAAGGCTGCAAAATCAAACATTGCTAATGTTCGAGATACAGAGGTCCAATTTTTTTTTTCGAGTTATGGAGGGAAAATATATACCAAAATGGCTTGAGGGGATTGACTCATTATTTCGACTTATAGAGGGTTGAAATTTCGAGTAATGGTTTCGGGGCTTGAAGGGAAGAGGACAAAACTTTTTCTCGAGTTTTGGAGATTTTCGACTTATCGAAGTTCGACTGTATGTATATATACTTTCATACTAACTCAAATCGTAAAATCTATTGAACATATTTCAAAGTTGATCGGACATGTTGCGTTGTTTCTTGTATTATGGTACAAATAATAACTAACTCCCCGACACTGCAGTCCATGTTAGACCTTGGCCTCCCTAACAACACGAGTCCAAATACGCGAGTCTCGAGCTTTGGTTTTCCAATTTGGGATCTTTAGGTTCTTCAGATCTTGTCCCACTTCATCAATCCATCTCTTTTTTTTGGTCCTTCCCTTTTTGCCTTGTCTCTGGCGCTTCCCCTTGAAAATCTTCTTTATGCCTCTCTATGTGTCATAACCATTGAATTCTCTTCGACTTTTATATAATTTATGATATCTTTTCCTTTAAACAATTTTGCAATTTCATGATTTTAATTCTTCCTCCAAACATCACCCTCTCTGATAGGTCCAAATATTTTTTCGTTCTAATGCAGCTGGCAATAACTTAGTCAATTGTCTTTGATGTCTTAAGGCAAGTGCTGCACAGACGTTACTCACTTTGCATTAACCAGGGGGCGCGTGTAACTTGAATATAAGCCACGGACGCGGAGTAACAATGACACTGCAACGCTCTACGATCCTATTAGGACCGGGACCTACGGTTTAAAGTGGATTCCGAACCACTACAAACGCAAATGGGCCAGCCGGGATTTGAACCCGATACCTATGGTGCCAGAGCGCTAGCCACTCGGCCATCAGGCCCCCATTGGTCTAAATATAGCCCTTAATATTTCTCTCTTGTAGTGGTTCGGAATCCACTTTAAGCCGTATGTCCCGGCCTCATATGACCGTAGAGCGCCACAGAACCCAATCAGACTTCTCACCCATATCATTCCCAAACTGTATAGCGGCAACTCAGTTCTAGACACAGTGATGTGTTGTGGTAGTAGTAGGTTATCACCTGCGCAATTACCCTCAACTTATCGATGTGCCTGATAACTTTACTGCACACCACTGGGAGGCTGAACAGCCTCAGATGGGCGTAGGATAAGCAAGTAATATATAAAAAAAAATTTTGAAGTCAATCCCTACTTTTTTTTCACTCTATTGCAGAAAGTCCTTTATAAATAATTTTTGTTCATTTTTTTTAAAGTTTATCTGCCGGCATCTATTGGTAGATATATGCACCTTAAATCTAAAAAAAAAAAAAAAAAAAAAAAACTAAAATAAATTAATTTAATTTAATTACTGAATCAATATTTGAAAAAACTGTATTATCATCCAGTGTCTTCCACTACAAGTTCAAAAAAATGTATTTGAACGTGAGTGGATGAATAAAAAGTATTTTATGAACGTTTGAAAATTTGAACAAGATATATATATAGGTAGAATGTGAACTAATAGAAGGAATTGCAAAAAAATAATAATATTTTCCTGTAATGAACAAGATTATAAGTTAAATGTTAAAAATTCAATTAAATTATTAAAATTTCGTTTCATTCTTTGGACATGATAAACATGCTGAAAATTTTTTAGAAATTAAAATAATCTCAGTATAAAATACATTTCTATGATTGCAAAGTTAAAAACTAAGGACTTAATTCTTCTGTTAGATAAGCGAAAAAGGCATCTCGCCTATCAGCCCATGGATCTGGACGCCTTGGAAGAGGCCAGGAAAGAGAGGGAGAAAGAAGTCAAGATGTACAGTGTACTGCGAGAAATCTCCGCCTACTTCTTGTTTCTGTGGGTTATCACCATCCTCAGCTACGGCAACAGGGATCCCAACAATTTCTATCTCAGGGAGGCCATCATCAACGGATTCATCAAGCCGGGAGACTTGTGGGTGGAATACAATAATGTAGGCATCGCATTTTTTTTTGTGTATAGTATTGAAAACTTGATTACAATTAAAAATATATCATAACCAATATGGATTGTGTTATTTTCAACTACTGGATGATTTTACCTAAGATTATTTGCCACTGGAACGATAGATACATAGCATTACCCTGAGGATGTCGCAGCTACATAGCCCCTATATTTTCTCATGACAATCAGGAAAGAAGCCACTAAAAGCCGACTTTTGGGTATTCGCATCAGATGAATAACTAAATTTATACTTGAAATATATAATAAAAAAATTAAAACTGGATTAAAAATTTGTTGTAGTTTTAGCAGTGCATATTTCCGATATTTGTAATTAAAAAAAATGGTTTATTAAGGGTTAACATTAACTGCTGATCAAGAACATTTATCAACTGCCGGCAAGACGTTATTTAAAAGATATTGGCAAATTCAGACGAAGGCTAAATACTTAAACTGCGTATTGAGAGCATGGCCTTCTGGAAAGATTTCTAGAGATGGCTAGTTACGAGTGTGTGTTTCGAAAGTAAACCTGGAAAACTTCTACAGGGCAACTGACTGCTGATGCAAGATCATTTACACATGATCACAATCGAGTCTTCTTTCCTTTCTGTGTGCGACATCCCCATGGATATGAATCTGTGCTTTCCTCCATGCTAAGTGCGTACGTCACTACTAGGCTACGAATCTGCCTGTTGATCATTGTTTAACTTTTTTTTTAATGAGATCTGCAACTACTTGATTTTATTTTTGAAAGTTTTGACAACGTTTAGCTGAACAAAATTTGATGAGATTATGTTGTTCTTGCTTAATTATCATTAAGTTTCATTCCAAAACCTTTACTAAGAAGATCAAATGGATAGACAGATTATTTTATAGTGTCAGCCAAATATTAATTTTTCTGCTCTAATCAATATTATAACTTAATTGACGATAACTTTTTGTAATAACAATATAACCATGTTTCCTCCTACCCTCTGGCAGCGGCCTGATGGGAGGGGCCTAAACTGACCTGGTACAACGGAAGATGACTAAGATTATACCAATTAGCTAGCGTTCTGGCCTTTGGTATCGCAGGCTTCAGGTTTCTAGCGGTGGCATGGATGTTTGGTAGTGGTTCGGAATCTACGTTAAGCTGTAGTCCCGGTCAAATTAGCCTAAAGTGAGCACAAAATGACCGTAGAGTGCAAACCAAACCTATCCTCTAGCAAGAGTGCCTCGTGTGGCGTTCAGGAGAAAGGGTCAGTTGGCGTACAGACTCTCACCTGGAGATGAAGTATATTGCGCGCATTTTGCGCGTAGTTGAGTTTCAGGTTTTCGGCTTAGAAGTGGAATCTTTCTACGAGTCCATAATTATATATCTTTAAATGTGTTAAATATTGTATGTCTCTAATTGTGTATGTGTGGTGTTTGTGCGTGTGTCAATAAAGCTGCGAGTTCTCCAACCTGTGCCTCAAGTATCTCCACCCTCTCAATCTGGTTGACCAACTTGCACATCACAATATTAGTTTTTTTTCCATTTGGAGAAAACTTAGTGTTTATGAGTGGGCAATCTGGTTTTTCTTAAAATAAGTTATGTTTACAGGTGAATACAGAAAAGCGGTTTTGGAACTGGACCTACAATGCCCTGGTGCCCGAGCTTTTTGCCCTGCCTTGGTACAACGGGAGAGAACCGCTTGGCTTAAGATTATACCTGGACGATAGGAACAATTTAAAAATAGGTTATGCAGTCATGAGACAAGTGAGAATTCAACCAAGTAAGTGGAGGGTCGTAAACATGCCATATCTTCAACGCATTATTTATTTGCATTACATAATTTTAACGCATTACATTACTTGTTAAAACGAAGCTTATTTTAAGTGGAATCTTAAGTGTAACAAAAATAGACCTATTTGAAAAAGCTGCTTATAAATGATCACTTTATTTGAATTTAATTTATTTAAGTTTTTATTTTAACGTATTCAAGAGTTCATTAAAACATATCAATTTTCCAGTTTTTTTTTTTAAATTTTTAATTTGATTGACGAGATTATTTTTTTTTTGTTCGAGATAATGAGAGATTTAGACTTATATTTTATTTTAATTCATTTTAATTCTTTTATATTCAAATATTTAATATATTTTTTTATATATAACGCAGTTTTAAATATTTTATTTTACAGGAAGCTGTAAAGTGTCTTGGCTAATTGAAAGCGTCAGTCCTGAATGTGCTGGCTATGGCAACATGGTAAATGAAGATGATACTTTGTATACCGTGGGTTGGCGTAAAGTGAATTCCTCGGAGACACTGGTGCCACCCGAGTACAAATACTTGACAGCATCCCAGCTTAAAGGCTATCCGTTTTGGGGCCAGATTGATTGGTATGGTGGCGGAGGTTATGTGGTCCCTCTTGTGGCTAGACGAGACAGTGATGTCAAAACTCTTATTCGACGCTTGGAGAGACTGGAAAAGGAAGGCTGGATAGACAAACATACCCGAGCTGTGTTCGTAGAATTTGGTACTTACAATGCACAAATAAACCTGTTTTGTGCGGTAACAATCCTTGCTGAATTTTTACCGGGAGGTGGTGTTATACCATACTACCACATCGATCCACTCCGGCTTTTGAATTACCATACTGGATTTGGGTTTTTTCAAGCTGCTATTGAAGTAATATTTATCATTTTTACTTTATTTTTCACTGTTAAAGAATTAAAGAGCATATGTCGCGAAGGAAAGGCCTATTTCAGCCAGTACTGGAACATAGCGGAATTGGTGAGCATTATAGTGTCCTACACTGGAATCATCAATCACATCTATAAGATGTTCATCACCAAAGAGATACTTCGCATTTTCACCGAAACTGAAGGAACTGGGTATGTGAAGCTGCAAGAGGCTGTCTTACTGAACGAACTTTTTTGCTACCAGATCGGTTTGGTGATGTCCATTTCCACATTGAAGTTCTTGAAGCTTTTGAGATTCAACAAACGTATTGGTATCTTGAGCAGTACCTTGCGTACCTGCGCGCAGGAATTGCAAAGCTACTCTGTCTGCTTGATGGTGGTGTTCATGGCATTTGTTGTCCTATTCTGGTTGCTTCTTGGTAGACACGTCCGAGAATTTTCGACATTTGTATACTCGTTTGAGTCTTCAATCAGTATGATGTTGAAGAAGTTCAACTATGATGACATGTATGCTGCCCAACCTGTTCTCACCCCGATAGCATTCTTCACTTTCTCCTTAGCAACAGCCGTGGTGCTCATCAATATCTTGCTGAGCATCATCATCAGGTCTTTCGAAGATGTCAAACATGACGTCAGCATGCAAAGCAACGAGTATGAGATCTTGGATTTCTTCATCAATCGCATGAAGATGCTGACGGGAATCGGAACTGCCAAAGTCCGTCCTTTGCCCAGCATGTACCGAGACAAAAAGAAACCAAAGGATTCTGTATCGTCCTTTCCAGATAAGGTGGACAGATTGGTGGATTTCATCAACGATTTCTACTTTGAGAATCAAATGGATTTCAGCGGGAAGGATTTCCTGAAAAAAATGAATGCTGAGGTTTCGACTGCAGCTGAGCGGGAGACGAGGAAAGCCAAGCCTGTGGTGGCTTCAAAAAGCAAGATACCTAAAAGTGTCTCCGAAAGATTTGATGATTTCTGATTAATTTAATGGGTGATAAAATGATATATAGTGAATATCAAAACTTTTATTATTAATTTGTTTGCTAATATTTTAGATCTAGTAAATTTAAACTATTTAAATCTATCTTTTAATAGCAATCTTTTATTGTTCCACAGTGATAAAATAAAAAGTTTAGGTATAGCATTCTCTTAATGCATGCATGCGGCCTGATGGCCGATTGGCTAGCTCCCTGGTCTTTGGTACCACATGCTCCAGGCTCACATCCTGGAGGTGGTATGGGTGTTTGTTAGTGTTTGCGGAATCCACTTCCGAAATCCAAACGGTACGTCCCGGTCTAATTAGCCTAAAGTATGTAAAAAATAACCGTAGAGAGAGAGAAACCAAACCTCTTAAAAAATGCAAATATTTTAAGCTACAATTTTTGTGCATTTCTTGAAAAGTTAAAAATTGTGTTAAGAAAATAAATTCATAGGGATATTTATAAAATAAAGTTACTTTCTTTTGAATCTTAGTGAGTTTTCTTTAAAGAAAAATGTTCACGTCTTTTACTAAGAATCCCATACAATATTGTATACTAGTTAAAATCGATTAATTCTCACTTTTACTTAGAATTCCTTTTAAATAACGCATGCATTTGACGAGAAAGGCAATTTATTAGTCTGCATCAATATTGGTTTAATCTATGTATTTTCTGAGTTTTGCTAGTTATATGTGTGTGCTTTTTAAACCTTTACATTAAAATACATTTATCAGACCTGGTGGAAAGGATATTTAAAATTTTGCCATGTACTTTCGTTAATGGATCGTAATAATTTTTAAATCTTTTGAATTTATTGTTTCATTTTTAATTTCCTATACATCAAGATTTATATATATATTTGCTTTGCTATATTTATATTGCTTGTATTCAATTAGTAAGATAATGGATGATGTAGATACTTAATTTTCATAAAGCACATATTTAATTTTTTTTCTTACTGTGTTAGGCATTTTGAATTTGCAATAAAAAAATCAATGTAAACAAACGTGTGTTAAAAAAATAAAGATACTTGAAAAAATGTTTTTTCTTTAATTTGACATTTTGCACATTTGTATTTCTATTAAATGACGCTTTTTTTTTTTTTTTTTCAAAGCACACTTTCTATTTTTTTTTTTTTTCAATTTTAGTTTCCAACACAAAGATTTATATACATACATATATTTGATTAGCTTGTATTTAATTATTAAGATAATGGATAATGTAGATACTTCATTTTCACAAAGCACAAATTGAATTTTTCTTAACTGTATTAAATATTTTGAATTTATAATAAAAAAAAATCAATGTAAACAAACAAAAGTTTGTGAAGAAAACAAAGATATTTGGAAAATTACTAATTTTTTTTTTAATTTACATATTGAACATATGTTTGTATTTCTATTAAATGCTGCTTTTTTTTTTTTTCAAATCACACTTGAGAAGCTTTCTGTCATAATTCTAGTCATATAAATAAAATAGTAAAATTATCGAAGTAAAATTTCACTGAGATTGTTTTGTGACTATTAATATGATGTTTTGTGATTTGAATTTTTTTGGTACGTTCGCTAATTTAAATGTAAAAATTTATATTCATTAAATCACTCTGATAATTGCAAAAATGAATCATGAAAATAATTTGCTCAACGAATTCTGTAAAAATCTAATAATTACAAAAATGAATTATGAAAATAATTTGCTCAACAATTTCTGTAAAAATCTGTTAATTGCAAACATGAATCATGAAAAATCCGAATGAAAATAATTTGCTCAACACATTCTTTAAAAATCTGATAATTGCAAAAATGAATCATTAAATTCCCAATGAAAATAATTTGTTTAACAAATTCTTGACAAATCTGACAATTATCCCTAAATATAATAATACTATATTCTCGATTTCATATTATTTTTAAAACATGACGCACCAAATAAAAGTATTTGATAAGTAAACTTCTTTATAAACGGGTCTTATGTTCATAACACTTCAGAGTAAACAAATATTTGAGCGACAAATTACGTGTAATAATAATACATAAAGAATAACTACCGTGAATTTTTAATAGTATGCCTATTCTTCCACTGTTTTTAACTCTTTACTTTGAACTATTGGAACTTTCTTTTAATCCTTGGAAAAAACGCAGTAGTAAAAGATATTTAATTTGTATTTTGCCTTAAACTGTAACAATTTTATGTAATTGCATTTGCTCTAATTATTTGATAATTTATTCATGCCATCTATAAATAATTTTCTTCATATATAATTAATTTTCATCGTCAAATTCCTGTCATATTATAATATATTCTTTTATTTAAAGGTGTACCTCTGAAGTGTATGAGAATTTTCAAATAACAAAGATATCCTAATTCTAGAAGATTTAACCTTTTTTCAATTCCTTCTATTAGCTCACACTCTCCCTATATATATCTTGTTCACATTTTCAATCGTTCATAAAATACTTTTTATTCATTCATTCAAGCTCAAATACATTTTTTTTGAACTTGTAGTGGATGACACTGGATGTTAATACAGTTTTTTCAAATATTACTTCAGTAATTTAATTAATTAATTTTATGTTTTTTAAGATTTAAGTTGCATATATCTACCAATAGATGGCGTCAGATAAACTAAAAAAATTAATGAAAATTTTTTATAAAGGACTTTCTGCAATAGAGTGAAAAAAAAGTAGGAATTGACTTTAAAATTTTTTTTTATATTACTTTTTTTTTGTTTTGAAATTTGTCAATTTAGAATTTACTTTTGCTTTTAATCTATTATCTAAATACCCGAAATATTTATTCGCAAGATAAGGTACATTTAAGACATATTACATGAAGTAACTCATGATTATTAATTTTAAATGGAAGGACCAAAGTCGATACAAACCGTTCTTCAACCTCAATTTTTCGTATCATACATCAAAGAAAGAAATTTTCAACCGAACGGACATAGAATTTAAAATCACTACAATAACAATTGGGTATCAACACAAAATCAAAACTATTTACCTTCAACTTCAAAGATTTAAACGCTTTCTATAAGGAATTATGCTTGAAAAATTTCTTTCCTTTAATATAGTTGTTTAGAAAAGGTAAAATAAGATGTCCACTGCATATCTGCTAATTATTTTCGTACATCTTTGTTGCCACAATTTTTAAAAAAAATTCTTATAAAATAAACCATCGCACACTTCAGATACTACACAATGCCCAACACTTAAAAAAGAATATATATATGCAATATCACAATAAACATTCTATATTGCTGAAAGCAGATTTTAAACGTTATGCGAGGATTTATGAAATATCTTTTCAAAACCAAACTCCTTTAAAATCATTGTTTACTATGATTTTCGATAAGATTAGGATAGTTTCGCATCTAATTGTCAAAAGAAATGTTATCAAGGTATAGAAAGCAGTTACATGCAATGATTAAAAAGCAGTTACATACAATGATTAAAAAGCAAAGTGTGTGTTTCAATCCTCAATTGTAACTCTGTAAACAGAAACAAATGGAATGAATTGTAGAGAAATTTAGAAATCCAACCCCAAACAAATGCAGAATTTTCTGCATACGAGTTGTTGTTGTTACTTATCCTACTTAGTAGATATCTAATCTAGACCAAGCCCACGAAACCGTATGGACTCATGGTTGAAGGGGAAGGAGCAGCTTCTGTTGTGAAGGAGCACCCGTAGGTAGAAGTCTGACTTTTGCTCCGTGATGCTCTACAGTCATATGAGACCGGGACCTACGGCTTAAAGTGGATTCTAAACCACTACAAACATCCATGGCAACACCGGGACTCGAAACCGAAACCTGTGGTACCGAGCGCCAGCCACTCGACCATTCAGGCCCCCTGCATACTAGTAATCTCCTAAAGGCTCATTCACACCGACGCGTGAGGCGTTGACCAATCACTAGCCTCACCGCGTTCGCCTGAAACCGGCTTAAATCCACCGCTTCGAGTTGACCAACTTTCAACTCTCAAATGCTTGTCATGTCATGTGACTTGGATTGAGCCAATAGTGGATCTGCCATCTAGTAGAAGTAACTGGAATTTCACTAGGCGTAAAGCGATTTCTGACGCTTCGGTGTGAACGGGTCGAAAAAATTTTCTTCCCTGCGGCGTGACGCGTCGCCGCCTCACGCCTCGATGGGAATGAGCCTTAAAAGTATCTCGTAAGGCACTGCCCTTCTTCAGTGTCACGGAGTCAAGTCAGACTTCTACAGAAGCTGCCACATTTTCCATACAATCATGAGACCACACGGGTTCTTGGACTAGGTCTAGATGTTACTGTCGACCAAGTGGGATAAGCAAAAAATAAATAAATAAATATGTTTGTGTTTTGTAAAAATTGACAACACACTCATGATGAAGGAGAACTTTATTATTTTATATAAAATAATGCAAATATATACATTATGAAAATATAATAATTAAAAAAAGTTGAACACATATAAATGCATAGGCTAGAACTCTAACTCACTAATTGACGCAACATTGGTATTAAGTTCAAGATATCTATTAAGATATAAATATTTTAAAAGTACATAGATTTCTTATTCTACTGAGTTAAATATTTCAACATCAGTGAGCAATTCAACAATAAACAGTTCAACATCTTTAATTACATTTATCAATTAGTCCAACAACATTGCATAAAGCTTTCTGCAAACTTGAACAATCTTTTTTCACAAAAATATTTTGGTCACGTAGCATTTTATCATGCTTCAATTTTAACTCTGAATATATAACGGTAAAATTTTGATTCCATTTTTGGGAGCCGTATTTTATGTACCATATTTTATGCACTAACTTAAAGCAATATATTTTTTAATTCTAAAAGTACCATTGACAGTAAAATATGATTATGATTATTTGAGTATAACTCGTTTAATGCCACATAATGTGTTTTTCCGATTTTGAAACTTGAATGAAAAGCTATGTGACTATTTCATGGTTCTGTATGCTACGTGAGATTCTGGCTCAAATGTGATTGAAACATTTTTTTCAGCAACTATTTTTTTTATTTATAATTTTTTTTTCAGTTTTTAAGATATCAAAAGGAATGATGTTTTTGAAATAGGAAGGTCTAAATGTGAAAATGAATTCATATTAGACTATTGGATCTCGGAAATATAAGGGTTCTAATGTCAACTAATTTTTGAGAGATAGTTCTTTTAGTTTGATTTGAAAGCAAGCCACACATTAATATATTACATCGTCGAAAAAGGCAAGACAAAATAAATCCTACGGTATGTTTAAGAGTTCTGTAGATTCTTCCACCAAAACATAGGTATTAATATTGCTTGAAATTTTTATAAACAGCATAATTTAGTGCTCATGGGACATAAAGGTTGGGGACATGGGACATATGGGATCATGGACAAATCATGGGACATACGGGCTTACTAGTGATTTAGTGGGCATGAAACCATATCAAATCATGGGACATGAGGGTTGGTACAGCTTACTAGTGATTTAGTGAGCATGAGACCATATCAAATCATGGGACATGAGGGTTGGTACAGCTTACTAGTGATTTAGTGGGCATGAGACCATATCAAATCATGGGACATAAGGGTTGGTACAGCTTACTAGTGATTTAGTGGGCATGAGACCATACCAAATCATGGGACATGAGGGACATAAGGGTTGGTACAGCTTACTAGTGATTTAGTCGGCATGAGACCATATCAAATCATGGGACATAAGGGACAGCTTACTAGTGATTTAGTGGGCATGAGACCATATCAAATCATGGGACATAAGGGTTGGTACAGCTTACTAGTGATTTAGTGGGCATGAGATCATATCAAATCATGGGACATAAGGGTTGGTTTACTGGTGATTTAGTGGGCATGAGACCATATCAAATCATGGGACATGAGGGTTGGTACAGCTTACTAACATAATTTTTTTCTATAGGAAAGTATAGTCCGAAGCGACGCGTTGAGGCACGAACACACAACTGAGACATGAAAAGAAAAAAACATTGTTTATTTACAACATTAATGCAAAATGCTTTTTGGATTCAATGTTCACAATAAATGTTTAAAATATCAACCACTAATAGTAATACATGCTTAGTTGGGTAGAAGGAGTGGTTGGCGAACACTTCCATAGATGGCAGGTATCTCGCGTGTTTGTAGTAGCAATGGATAGTTTGTCAACGAGGTCCTCAATTGGAGTCTTGTAAATGAAAACAAAGTAACCGGGTTACCATCCAGAGAATCAAACTCGTCACCTGGCGGGTATCAATTGGGGCATTTTGCCTGACTGTTGCGAGCAATTTGTTTGAAAGTGTGTTCGTTTCTTAAAGCATTACTTCCGACTGTACATTTCTATACAAAAATATTTTAATAAGCTGTACCAACTCTCAAAGTTTGTCCATGGCTGTTAAATCACTGTGTGTGATGAATGTTTGTTTAAGTAAATACCGTTTCGTATGAAAAATTGCTTTAACAAGTTTATGAAGAGCCCGATGGCCGAGTGACTAGCTCTCTGGCCCTCGATGCCACAGGTGTCGGGTTCGAGTTCCGTCGGTGCCATGGATGTTTGTATAGTGATTCGAAATCCGTTTTAAAACTTAGGTCCCGGTCTAATATGACTGTTGCTAGTAGGGCTGACAACCCTGCTCCGTAAAAGAAAAACACCTGATGTTTCGGAATATGCCGGTAGGCAGGAAGCATTGGTCCACCATGGGATTGTTGCGCCATTGAAGAAGATTGTAACCTAAGAGGATTTCTTTTTTACGAATTGACAAAATAATAATAATTTTTTTTTTTCGAATTTTAGTATTTTATTGTTATGTATGTTATTAAAAAAAATGTTTAGAAAGTGCGGTGTATGGAATTAGGCAACTAACGAGTGCTTACATTTCACAATTTACAAGTTTTTCTAATTCTTTTAGATCTATTCACATACTGTTTGATGGGGAAACCTGAGGTTAAAGTATGGTTTCGAAGTGAAGTGAAGTGAAGGGATCATTTTGACTGAGCTTTAAAAATATTTACAAGATATGATTTTCTATAATTCGGATTTAATTTTTAGTGTCAGTATGGTTAAAGTGACAAAAATTTAGAGGAAAAAAAAGTGCTAAGAGTATAATTAAGTGCTTGAATTAGATAATTTTTTAAAAGAAATTCTTATAGATTATTTATCAACTTTACGTGATATTTGATTTTAAATTTACTTTAAAAAGTGAAAATCTAATAAAAATTTCTCAGTAAATAAATTCAATTTGATCCATCTTATTTTATATACATGTATATCACGATCATAGCTTTTTTGTTTTAGGCATATCAAACCAGAAATATTTTTTTTCCAGCTCTAGAGCACTAATAACCTTTCTTTAAAAATGATATTGTTCAGGAAAATTTTCTGAAATTGCTTATTCACACACTGATAAACCCACAAACTGGATAAGTTCCTTTACGATTCGATGAGATTGAGAATCTTCCAGAAAACTCTTTTGACGGTATTCATTCCGTATTGAAGCGGCACAATTAAGTTTACTATGTTGCACCCTGGGTAAAGCTGGATATACTACATATTTGCACAGTTGAAGTGAAAAATAATCAGGTCATAATATCTGGTATTGAAAAAAAAAAAATGATCTTCTATTACTACTCGTTAATTTTTATATATATAAAAAAAAAAAGAAATCAATTGATTCAATATATTAAACGTTTTTAAAAACAGTATTTTTTTAAATATATATATATACATACATATATGTGTGTGTTTTGTATATATATTCGATCATATGTATATCGACTGATACGTACGACCTTTGGTATATATACTCGACTGTATTATTTGATCACATATGTATCGACTGATACGTACGACCTTTGGTATATATATATACTCGACTGTATTATTTGATCACATATGTATCGACTGATATACATATATATCTTTGGTACATATACTCGACTGCATTATTTGATCACATATATATATATATATCTGGTATATATACACAACTGATCTTGCCATTTAAATACTCTTGTATTGGGTCATTAATCTTCATACTGTAATTTTTTTATACAAAGTGACGTATTTGAACTTAATATCTGATACAAAGTTCGACAAGAAATTTTTGTGTACAAAGTAGAGAATTCAAAATTGGACCAAACTGAATTGGAAATTTATAAGCATCAGAAGGTCGATTGATCTATTGCACTAAATCTTTTATTTATTTTTTAAATGAAACATAATGTATGTTTTTCCAATATTAAGAGTTTTAGTACATTGTCCTTTTTTGATTATATATATTGTTGACTTCAAACGTTTTAACTCATTATTTGGTTCAAGGTTTAAAATCATTATTTTCTAATCTTCGTGTACACATTCACGTTTCTGAATTAGATATGGCAGTCTATTTAACATAGAACTTTTCACTATACTGTACCAATTATTAAGGCAAACAAAAAATTTATTTTAATTTCTTTTTAAATTTTATTTTATATTACTTTTATAAGACATTGTCTATTTCCCTCCTAATTATTCGTTAATAAAACAATAATGCTTCTTTATATTTAGTATAATTATATTAAAATAATTATTCATTTACAAATGTTTTTAATTATACATTTGCAAAAATTTTTCCAACTTTTATTCCTAATAAGTTGGTGGCACTTTATTTATCAAGTTGTCTTTCTTTTACTTTTTGGAATTTTCTCACATGCATACAAGCGAAATGATTTATTACTCTATTCTTTCGAATTTTAAATGCAATTATATAACGTGCCATGAAATAGTTAAATCCAAAAATATATCTACCAGAAATTCGATTCAACTGGAAATGTATCATAAAATACTCGAAATCAGTAACATCTCGTACCTAACCATTTTGTCAATACCATCAAAATATAGTTCTACCAGCTATTCGGTAAAAAGGTAAACTTCCGGTTTAAAGGCGGAAATGGGCCGATCGATTATTTGCTGGGGGTGCTATTCAGACGTAAGGATTTTGAAAGGAAGAAGTTTAATAATTAATGTGCAATTCTTTACATTTAATACTTCTTGATAATTTGTAATTTAAAATTATTAAAGATTAAAATAGATTTTATTGTAGCTAAATAAAAATACCCCTCCAAAATTACATTCCCCCCTCCTGTTTTTGAATCCGTCTGACTTGGCGGCCTGCCAATTTTCCACACAATAGCTGGTATTGTAGTATTATGATTAGGATTGCTCCGTTATTCATAATCTGGTTTAGGAATAACCCCGACTTCATTCCATCCAAGCTTAGATTCTTCCTTAGTAGAATTATACGAATGTTTGACTTAAAGAAAAACTACCAACAACCTTAAAGGAATGGAATTACCCCCTTACTGTTTGAATTCGTCCGACTCGGCGGCTTGCCAATTTTCCACGCAATGGCTGGTAATGTAGGATTATAATTAGGATTGCTCCAATATTCGTATCTGGTTTAGAAATAACCCCGACTCCATCCCATCTAAGCTTAGATTCTTCTTTCGCGGAATTATACAAATGTTTGGCGTAAAGAAAGACTACTAGCAACCTTAAAGGATTAAAATTACCTTCCCCCTCCAGTTTGAATTCGTCTGACTTGGCGACTTGCCAATTTTCCACGTAATAGCTGGTATTGTAGGGATTGCTTCTAATTGTAATCATAATCTGGTTTAGAAATAACCCCGAATTAATTCCATCTAAGTTTAGATTGTTCCTTCTTAGAATTACATGAATGTTTGATGTAAAGAGAAGACTACTAGCAACCTTAAAGGAACAGAATCACCTCCCCTCTCTGCTTTTTGAATTCGTCCGACTTGGCGGCTTGCCAATTTTCCACGCAATAGCTGGTATATTGTAGGATTACAGTTAGGATTGCTCCAATATTCATAATATGGTTTATAAATAACCCTTACAGCTGAAATAACTCCATTCCATCTAAGCTTAGATCCTCTTTCGTAGAATTATACGAATGTTTGACGTAAAAAGAAGACTACTAGCAACCTTAGAGGAATAAAATTACCCCCCTATCCTGTATGAATCCGTCCAACATGGCAGCTTGCCAATTTTCCACGCAATAGCTGGTATATTGTAGGATTACAGTTGGGATTGCTCCAATATTCACAATCTGGTTTAGAAATAACCCCGACTCCATTCCATTTATGTTTAGATTCTTCTTTTCATAGAATGTTTGACGTAAAGATAAGACTACTAGCAACCTTAGAGGAACGGAAATTTGTGCCCGTTCAGTGTATCGTATAGTGAATTGAGCAGTCGTATATGGTACGCTAATTGAAGAGAACGTAGATACTCCAGTACGCTATAGTAAGTCCTCCAAAGCTTAAGGGGAAAAGCACTCTCGACACTTGGTCTATTCTCAAGGCCCAGATTTTGCGTCGCTTCACTTGGCGGGAAATGGCAGACGATTTCTTTTCCATGTTGATCACCAGTATGTCGTTCTGCGAAGAAAAAAAAACAATATTACAATTTTTTATGTCGTTCTGCGAAGAAAAAAAATAATATTACAATTTATTTGTATGTCGTTCCGCAAAGAAAAACAAAACGATATTTTTTGTATGTCATTCTGCGAAAACAAAACAATGTTATAATATTTTAGTATGTCGTTCTGCGAAGAAAAACAAAATAATATTATAATATTTTTGTATGTCTTTCTGCGAAGAAAATCAAAATAATAATATGATATTATTTGTATGTCGTTCAGCGAAGAAAAACAAACAATATTGCAATATTTTTTGTATGTCGTTCAACGAAGAAAAATAAAACAATGTTACAATATATTTTGTATGTCATTCTGCAAAGAAAAACAAAAAAATGTTACTATAATTTTTGTATGTCGTTCTTCGAAGAAAAACAAAACAATATTACAATATTTTTGTATGTCGTTCTGCAAAAATATTACAATATTTTTTGGCAAAACAAAATATTACAATATTTTTGTATGCCGTTCAGCGAAGAAAAAACAATACAATATTTTTGTATGTCGTTCTGCGAAGAAAAACAAAACAATATTAATATTTTGTATGTCGTTCTGCGAAGAAACAAAACAATATTAAAAAAACTTTTTTATATGTCGTTCTTTTGTACATCTTTCGTAATACTTTTTTGTGCATCTTGAAATTACAAATAAATTCAAACTTTACTTTAAAATTTCAACTATTAATTACTAATAAACGTTTGGACCTGAGGTAATTCATTATTGTTAAGGGCACATTTGTAGCAGATTCAGCAACTTAGAGTGCTTGCTTGCTACACTTATATCTGCATTTTATCATTGCATTTTGGAACAAATATCCTCAAAGGGTGACATATGGAGGTAAATTATTAATAGCTCAATTATTTTACAACCCAATATGTAGTATATTATCTTATAGTTCTTCTTCTTTTACTGCGGCCTAATGGCCAATTGGCTAGCGTTCTGGCCTTGGTACCATAGCTTCAGGTTCAAATCCTGGTGGATGTTTGTGAGTGGTGAATGATTTGGAATCCACGTTACACCGTAGGTGCCGGTCTAATTAGCCGAAAGTGTGCAAATGACCGTAGAGCGACAAATCAAATCTTCTTCATGGCTCAGCAGCTCCATGGTGGGCCAAGACAGCTACTTACTGGCAGATTTCGAGACAGGAGATTTTTCTTTAAAAATACATCTCTATAGGAAATACGGGATAGGATTGTAACCCTGCAGTCATATTAGAACTATAACAGGTATTATTATTAAGTCTTAACATGATAATAGGTATATTCTTATTAGGATTTAATGTTGGGGACCTACTGTTTAAAGTGGATTCCAAACCACTGCAAACATCCATGGCACTTGGAGGCGAAAAGTGTGGCATCGGCGATCAGGCTTATAGCTCAATGGAAGGATTTATCGGTTTCATCTTATCTTTCTAAGACACAGAGAGTCTGACGTTAAGGGTTTATAACTGAGTTTCCCACTCGGAAATCTATTGTATTATGTACAGAGCGCAATTAATTATTTAAAAATAGAATTTGCATGATTTATTATGGTCAGGCTCGGCAAAACACCAACTAACCAAAAATTTCAAATTGTGCATGGATTTATTTAAATTAATTGTATCTATTTTTTTACAATAGTTGTCACTCATTAGTTCAAACACAACCTCTTTACTGTATTCTAAACCATTTCATTTTCAAAGCTGTTCAAAATTTCAGTTGCTACAATTCATAGAGTTGAATGAACTGCGTGAAAATTAATGCGAGGGTGACAATCGATTTGCATCCAGTGTCTCCAGGTCACAGAGAAGATTGATTGTGGGACTACAAATGAGAGCGGAATATTCAGGAAGGACATACGAGCATGCAGGACAAAGGACACTCCAACTCATATGAGTGAGAGTTGAGGGATCTTTACTTCGCATTTAATGCACAAGTTTCAGAATGCTCGGAACAGAACGTAAAGGCTAATTGATGTCGGACATTAGTATTTGTCAAGGTGATCCAGTATGAATGTTATTGCACGAGATTAACCTGCATTATGCGTTTTCAGAATTTCTTGCAGCTTGTAAGTGTTTGATGTTATGTTACCCTATACAAGGGAGAATCATGTATGATTGAGAATTATTGGATGTTATGAAATTTGCGGAACATCAATGTAAATAATTGTTTATTTTTAATTAAATAACGGTTTATAGAAATATTTATTGTATAATTTATATGATTTATTATGTAAAATGTCATTATTCTGTTAAAAATATGTGAAATAAAAGAAAGAAGAAAAAATTAAAAATACCGCCAAATGGTGATGGCACTGTGGGTGTATATGGGATATGGGGATTGATTTGGCTAAGCTTCTAGAAATGATTTTAGATTAATATAATTTCTGTATCGGTGTTGAACGAGGAAATATTTTGGATTGAGATAATTATTGGATTGGTTTCGAAAAAAAGGTATTGGATTGGTTTGGAAAGATGAAAGGTTTTGGATTTAGATAATTATTGGATCGGGTGTGAAGGAAAGGTTTTGGATGAAGATAATTTCTGGATCGGTTTTGAAAGAAAGGTTTTGGATTGGTTTTGAAAGATTTCGAATTAAGATAACTTTTGTATCGGTTCTGAAAGATGAAAGGTTTTGTATTAAGATAATTATTGGATCGGGTGTGAAAGAAAGGTTTTGGATTGGTTTTGAAAGATTTCGAATTAAGATAACTTTTTGTATCGGTTCTGAAAGATGAAAGGTTTTGTATTAAGATAATTATTGGATCGGGTGTGAAAAAAAGAAAGGTTTTGGATTGGTTTTGAAAGATTTCGAATTAAGATAACTTTTGTATCGGTTCTGAAAGATGAAAGGTTTTGTATTAAGATAATTATTGGATCGGGTGTGAAAGAAAGGTTTTGGATTGGTTTTGAAAGATTTCGAATTAAGATAACTTTTGTATCGGTTCTGAAAGATGAAAGGTTTTGAAAGATGAAAGGTTTTGTATTAGATATTAAGATAATTTGTATTGGATCGGGTGTGAAAGAAAGGTTTTGGATTGGTTTTGAAAGATTTCGAATTAAGATAACTTTGTATCGGTTCTGAAAGATGAAAGGTTTTGTATTAAGATAATTATTGGATCGGGTGTGAAAAGGTTTTGAAAAGATTTCGAAAGGTTTTGGATTGGTTTTGAAAGATTTCGAATTAAGATAACTTTTGTATCGGTTCTGAAAGATGAAAGGTTTTGTATTAAGATAATTATTGGATCGGGTGTGAAAGAAAGGTTTGTATTAAGATAATTATTGGATCGGGTGTGAAAGAAAGGTTTTGGATTGGTTTTGAAAGATTTCGAATTAAGATAACTTTTGTATCGGTTCTGAAAGATGAAAGGTTTTGTATTAAGATAATTATTGATCGGGTGTGAAAGAAAGGTTTTGGATTGGTTTTGAAAGATTTCGAATTAAGATAACTTTTGTATCGGTTCTGAAAGATGAAAGGTTTTGTATTAAGATAATTATTGGATCGGGTGTGAAAGAAAGGTTTTGGATTGGTTTTGAAAGATTTCGAATTAAGATAACTTTTGTATCGGTTCTGAAAGATGAAAGGTTTTGTATTAAGATAATTATTGGATCGGGTGTGAAAGAAAGGTTTTGGATTGGTTTTGAAAGATTTCGAATTAAGATAACTTTTGTATCGGTTCTGAAAAGATGAAAGGTTTTGTATTAAGATAATTATTGGATCAGGTGTGAAAAAAAGGTTTTGGATTGGTTTTGAAAGATTTCGAAAAGATAACTTTTGTATCGGTTCTTTTTGTATTAAGATAATTATTGGATCGGGTGTGAAAGAAAGGTTTTGATTGGTTTTGAAAGATTTCAATTAAGGTTTTGAAAGATCGGGTGTCGGTTTTAAAAGATTTCGAAAGATAACTTTTGTATCGGTTCTGAAAGATGAAAGGTTTTGTATTAAGATAATTATTGATCGGGTGTGAAAGAAAGGTTTTGGATTGGTTTTGAAAGATTTCGAATTAAGATAACTTTTGTATCGGTTCTGAAAGATGAAAGGTTTTGTATTAAGATAATTATTGGATCGGGTGTGAAAGAAAGGTTTTGGATTGGTTTTGAAAGATTTCGAATTAAGATAACTTTGTATCGGTTCTGAAAGATGAAAGGTTTTTGTATTAAGATAATTATTGGATCGGGTGTGAAAGAAAAGGTTTTGGATTGGTTTTGAAAGATTTCGAATTAAGATAACTTTTTTGGATTGTATCGTTCTGAAAGATGAAAGGTTTTGTATTAAGATAATTATTGGATCGGGTGTGAAAGAAAGGTTTTTTTTGGATTGGTTTTGAAAGATTTCGAATTAAGATAACTTTTGTATCGGTTCTGAAAGATGAAAGGTTTTGTATTAAGATAATTATTGGATCGGGTGTGAAAGAAAGGTTTTGGATTGGTTTTGAAAGATTTCGAATTAAGATAACTTTTGTATCGGTTCTGAAAGATGAAAGGTTTTGTATTAAGATAATTATTGGATCGGGTGTGAAAGAAAGGTTTTGATTGGTTTTGAAAGATTTCAATTAAGATAACTTTTGTATCGGTTCTGAAAGATGAAAGGTTTTTATATTTATTGGAGATAAAGAAAGGTTTTGATTGGAAAGATTTCGATAACTTTTGTATCGGTTCTGAAAGATGAAAGGTTTTGTATTAAGATAATTATTGGATTTGAAAGAAAGGTTTTGATTGGTTTTGAAAGATTTCAATTAAGATAACTTTTGTATCGGTTCTGAAAGATGAAAGGTTTTGTATTAAGATAATTATTGGATCGGGTGTGAAAGAAAGGTTTTTGGATTGGTTTTTGAAAGATTTCGAATTAAGATAACTTTTGTATCGGTTCTGAAAGATGAAAGGTTTTGTATTAAGATAATTATTGGATCGGGTGAAAGAAATTAAGAAAGTTTTGTATTAAGATAATTATTGGATCGGGTGTGAAAGAAAGGTTTTGGATTG